>JAVTVY010004385.1:0-40095 GCA_036873755.1 Hanleya hanleyi
CATTTAGTACAGTTTTCTATTCGAGGATTCGATTTTTAGGACTTTGGCAAGCACTTATAAAGAAAATTTCAGGCAAGAAATCAGGCCATTGTCACTTGATCGGTTGTTTAGCATGACCTTGATTTTTTGAATACACATGCTAGATACTATTATTATTTATTATTAATTGTTAAATTGCAAACCACTTGTATATGAGAATGAAGAAAAGTTTTACTCATGAAAATGTAAATCCCTCATGATTCATCTATTTTAATTATTTGCCCTCACAATAATATAGATGAGGGCTGGTCATGCTTAATAACCACTTAAGTGACAATGGGCAGATTGGCAATAGACGGTCCCAAGTTGTTTTGATAATTAACATACCGTATATGGTAAATCAAGGGGTTTTGATGATGATTAGCATACCGTATATGGTAAATCAAGGGGTTTTGATGATGATTAGCATACCATATCTCGTAAATCAAGGGGTTTTGATGATGATTAGCATACCGTATCTCGTAAATCAAGGGGTTTTGATGATTAGCATACCGTATCTCGTAAATCAAGGGGTTTTAATGATGATTAGCATACTGTATCTCGTAAATCAAGGGGTTTTGATGATGATTAGCATACCGTATCTCGTAAATCAAGGGGTTTTGATGATGATATACCGTATCTCATAAATCAAGGGGTTTTGATGATGATTAGCATACTGTATATGGTAAATCAACTGGGTTTGATGATGATAAGCATACAGCATACAGTGAATCATCTAATAATACAATCACCCCTAGTATCAAAATTGAATCGTCCCAATTTTGTCAATAAAATTCAATTAGTCATTCTAATAAATTTGATCACCCTCTAAAATCATTAAAATAATGAAGAAATGATGGATTATCTGATTGATTTTAGACCGTTTCATCAATTTTCTGTTCTAATCAATTTGATCAACCCCCGATTCTTTAGTGTGTTAGTTGGAAATTTCACTTCACTGGATTGAATTATTAGAGAAGTCACCATAGGATGTTTGATGTTTTAGGAGTCATTCAGAAAGACACATTGAGGCCCTGTATAACAGTTGTCATTCAGCCATGAAAGCTCCTGCAAAATGAATACATTTAGTCTTGAAGGAAAGGCCTGATCCAGGCCATTTTTTTAGCCCATTTTTAATATGACGGGTTTCGGTGGCATGAGTTTGGGCACCCAAAATGGAAAAATAGAAAATTTTGAAACCAATAGTAATGCAATTGAGTTGTCAGTCTGTACTAAGATCATTTAATACTCCCAGAGCTTCCATGCGCTTGACAGTCCTGCATCATGGTTCATTTCACTATATCTTACCGCACTCTGTGCCTTGTAATGGGTGCCCAAACTGAAAGTCTAGATCAGGCCCTGAAAGGTGCTGCATTTTCCAATATCTTTCATTGTCTGAGACAATGAGACTTTATAAAAGTAAGTATATGTGGTTGTTATAAGTACTCAAGAATATACATGTAAGGCCTTTTTCACGGGGCGATGTAGGCCCGTAGGGACTAATGGTCCAGTATTGTAGTCAGGAAAAATTGAGCAACGGCTCTGTGTCTTGCTAACACAGCAAAAGATAGAGTTCTTACACGACAAGAAAGAGGTCTGAAACTTCCTTCTTTAGATTGTCCATGTTTCTGTGTTTTTAATGTTCGTGTATAGTTGCAGATCTGATATGTTTAAGTTACATTTCCATTTATCTAATTTTATGCGTGTTTTCGTTCGTTTTCCAGTGGCACTACTTTCGTGCTCAAAATTTGTCGTCTGCTAAACCACAGATTTTGAGAGGCGCATGTTGAGTGATTTTGTGGGACTAACTCATTCTCATTAGAAAGCGTGTTTGGGCAGTAATTTAGTATTAAATAATACCAGTATAAGTGTACTTCATTGTAGAAAACAATAGGATATTTCACTTTGCCTGTATTCATTTACATTTTCATGAAATATGTGTGTCGAGTTACAGTTTGGAATTTTCGTCATTTAAGCTTACCCCTCAAGACCCTCTGCATTATTTTTTTATGGTAAGTTTCTAAAATCCAGTGGTGGTCAAATCATATATGTAATAATTTCCCTGTATTCAGAAATATTTTCTTTTCATTCTACTTCTGAAATATTCATGGAATGTTGCAAGCATTTCCCCCTGATCTACAGAAAGAGCTCTGCATATCACAGAATGCTGTGTTTGAAATTGTAAGGTGACAGGGGAGATAACCAAATAGAACTGTAATATACTAGGAGTGTGGTGGCATGTATAATATGATGCCATGAGAGGATGCATCCCAGCATAGCTCCAGTCCATCTAACCATGAGGATTTTACAATGTATCTCAATACTCATTTTTACCCCTCGGCCAATTTTGGCCATGGGGTATTGTCGTCTTGTACGTCCGTCTGTTCGTACGTCCGTAAGTGAGCGAGATAGACGGAAAATGGTTCCACTGAAGAATTACAAATTTGGTATGCTTATTTACCTAGTCAAGGACCAGAAGCCTATTGAATTGGGACCTGATTGGGTGGAAACCTTGGCGGCCATCTTTAATTTTATGCAAAATGGATAATGATCCATATCTCGGAAACCATTCAACTGTTCAATGCAAAATTTGGTATACATCATCGATACATCAAGCAACTTTCAATGAATTACCAAACCGGCTTTTCTGATTAGCTGGAAATCCTGGAGGCCATCTTTAATTTATGCAAAATCGATAATGATACATATCTCTGTTACCATTCAATTGTTTTATATGAAAGTTGGTATACATGTACATCATCGATGCATACAGATACTTTAAATCGGGACCCGATTGACCGAAAACCTTGGCGGCCATCTTTAATTTATGCAAAAACTTTAATGATATATATCTCTGATATCATTTAAGTGTTCTATACCAAGGCCGTTGTCAGTTGATAGGTTGTTTCGCATGACCCGCCCGCATCAATATTTTGGAGATCAATAATGCCGCATGTATTTTAATTATCAGTAATTATTGGCCGTAAAAAAATAAGTAAGCAAATCCATGAAAACGAATGAGCTGACCGTGCCGTCAACCGCGGAGGCGATCAAAATCCGCCATTTTGGTTCACATTCTTGGGGGAAGCCCGCTCTTTTAAAACGAGGCGAAGTCGTTATCCCGGCATGCATCTCTAGCGGGGATTCCCACGTGTCGAGCACGTTGCAGTAAAGTTAGAACTCCGGCAGTTTAGACGGTTGTGTACCCGAGTCATCATGGTTTTGGTTAATGGATCAGTTGTTTCCTCATCAACCAGTCGGTACATCGTGCCTAATTTAACCATCCATTTCTCTGATGAAACGCTTTTGAGCGAAGTGGTCGAGCGCTTCACGTCTGCAGTCCCCACAACAACAACTACAACACATGCTGTCGACGTGCACGTCAAAATTCTCGTACAGCTTAAGGACGACGGATATACAAAATTCGTTGCCTTGGACAGAGAATCCCTATCTTCAGTCAGTGTAAAAGAAATAAAATTAGATTTCAATAAGAGGGGACTCCTGATGTTGAAAATTCAGGTAATAATTGTAAGATATCTTTTATAGTAGTGACATTGAAGTAAGTTGTTTCCCTTGATTTTTTTTCACACAATGTGTGTGCATTTAAGTTTTACTATAATCTACCATAATTATTTACAGAATGTTTTAATTAAATTAAAGCAAACTTAAAATGTCTCTTTAGAGAATAATTACACACATTGTCCTGTTGATTTACTTTATGGAACAGGCTAATGGGAGATTATTTTGATTTGATATGGAATGAGTCCATGGTAGAAAATTTACCTTCAATAATTAATAATTAATAATTATAGCATCTAGCATGTATGTTTTGACAGGAGAAGGTCATGCTAAACAACCAATCAAGTGACAATGGCCCAAACATGGTATACAGCATCGATGTATCAAGAAAATATGTATGAATAACCACATCAGTTCCTCTGAGTGGGGAGAAGGATGGACGGCCATCTTTAATTTATGCAAAATCATTAATAATCTCATTCTCTGATACCGTTCAAGTGCTCGATGTAAAATTTGGTGTACATCATCGATGCATCAGGAGACTTACGACAAATGACAGTTCTGGTTTCTCGGATTGGGCGGAAACCTAGGTGGCCATCTTTAATTTATGCAAAATCTTTAATGATGTATATCTCTGATACCATTTCAGTGTTCTATACGAATCTTCGTATACAGCATCAATGGATCAAGAGACTTTCAATTAATAACCACATCTGTTCCTCTGAGTGGCGGGAAGGATGAGCGGTCATCTTTAATTTATGCGAAATCATTATTGATCTCTATCTCTGATATCGTTCAAATGCTTGATGTAAAATTTGGTATACATCATTGATGCATCAAGAAACTTATGTAATGAATACCGGTTTCTCTGATTGTTCGAAAACTTTGGGGGTCATTCCTAATTGCAAAATTTTTGATTATCTGTATATTTGTGACTTCACTGCTTGGTGTTCCTGACATCTTGGTTCAAATTGAATACATTATGAATGTACCCAGAGCTGAGGGGTTTTCAGATGCGCAGCTTCGTATTGTTATTTACTGCTGAAGGATCTGATTTCGATTTTCTGAAAAAAGTGAATTTTTTTTACAAATATTGGTAACATGCAGTGAAGACATTATTTTATCATTCATCAGGTTCGTTTTATAATAAATGTCTGTCCCAGCGTGTTTTTTTAACCCCTCAGCCAATTTTGGCCATGGGGTATTGGCGTCTTGTACGTCCGTCTGTTCGTACGTCCGTATGTGAGCGAGATAGATGGAAAACGGTTCCACTGAAGAATTCCAAATTTGGTATGCTTATTTACCTAGTCAAGGACCAGAAGCCTATTGAATTGGGACCTGATTGGGTGGAAACCTTGGCGGCCATCTTTAATTTTATGCAAAATGGATAATGATCCATATCTCGGAAACCATTCAACTGTTCAATACAAAAGTTGGTATACATCATCGATACATCAAGCAACTTTCAATGAATTACCAAACCGGCTTTTCTGATTAGCTGGAAATCCTGGAGGCCATCTTTAATTTATGCAAAATCGATAATGATACATATCTCTGTTACCATTCAATTGTTTTATATGAAAGTTGGTATACATCATCGATACATCCAGATACTTTGAATCGGGACCCGATTGACCGAAAACCTTGGCGGCCATCTTTAATTTATGCAAAAACTTTACTGATATATATCTCTGATACCATTTAGTGTTCTATACCAAACTTGGTATACCGCATCGATGTATCAAGAGACTTGCGATGAATAACCACATCAGTTCCTCTGAGTGGGGGGAAGGATGGGCGGCCATCTTTAATTTATGCAAAATGATAAATGATCTCGTTCTCTGATACCGTTCAAGTGCTCGATGTAAAATTTGGTATACATCATCGATGCATCAAGAGACTTATGACAAATGACAGTTCTGGCTTCTCTGATTGGGCGGAAACCTTGGTGGCCATCTTTAATTTTTGCAAAATCTTTAATGATGTATATCTCTGATACCATTTCTGTCTTCTATATGTAACTTGGTATACAGCATCAATGTATCAAGAGACTTTCAATGAATAACCACATCAGTTCCTCTGAATGGCGGGAAGGATGGGTGGCCATCTTTCATTTATGCGAAATTATTAATGATCTCTATCTCGGATATCGTTCAAATGCTCGATGTAAAATTTGGTACACATCATTGATGCATCAAGAAATTTATGTAATGAATACCGGTTTCTCTGATTGGACGGAAACTTTAGGAGTCATTTCTATAATTGCAAAATTTTTGATAATCTGTATATTTGTGACTGGACTGCTTGGTGTTCCTGACATCTTGGTTCAAATTGAATACATTATGAATGTACCCAGAGCTGAGGGGTTTTCAGATGCGCAGCTTCGTATTTAAATATATATATGTGTACAATTACACTAATGCACTAGAGATCCTTGTTGAGAGGATTGTGTGAGACTACAAGTATGGCTCTTCGCCATGAGATGGAACATCAAAGAGTCCGTGGAATTATTCCAACAACCTATTTTACATTTAAATAGCCCCGTTTCAATGCCTAAGGCTCTAGTTTTTTTATTGGTTGGTTTACGGATCCGCCGACCTTCATTTTGCCAAAAGTGAAATAAAAATAAAATTGGATTTTCGATTTATTTTTTTTCTGTCGTATCCGCCGATGTGTCACATTTGCTGACCTCTGTCGGAAGAATAAAAACATAAAATTCGCAATATTGGTCTCATTTTAATACTTGCTGTGCATAAAACATCTTATATAAATTCTTCACGTTCGAGTTCGCACGAGTTCAACACTCTGCAGACATCTTGGTCTTGGAGGCTGGTTACTTCCCTTGGTTACAGTGGTGGTGGTTTCCGACTTCCATGTTACCTTCGGCTGTAGTTCGGGGACCAGACATGACATCATTTCAACGGCGCAGTGTTTGAAGCCAAGATGGCGGGTTCGGCCTCGCGGTGGTTTTCACTGACTCTTAGACAGGACGCGACCGTCCTTTTCAAGGGCTTTGTCGGTCCAGTAACTGCTGGGACGGTGGGGAACTTGGTCTTGAAGGAGATCAGTGACAACGACATATCTGCCGGCCTCAGTCTGTCCAAAATAACAGCAGGAAACATGACTTGTCCTGTCAACACCCCTATTGAAGTGTTGGTTTCACGCAAAGCGACTGATATTGTCGCTTGGTTGAAGGAAACGTCCACGACTGACACTGAGAATGAACAGGGAAGACCCTTGACAGCGTTAAACGCGTTAATGATGGCATCCAAAGCGTACAACAGACTTCCAGCTCTGTTGACAATCTGACAGCCAAGATACCATGAACGTTCAGAGATTCATGAATACTAGTAGTTGGTAAATCAAGTGTGTGAGTAATATGGAAACAATAAAATAAGCTTTTATTATTCCATGTACAAGATGGTGTTTTTGTCATTGATCTTTTGGTAAATGTCTTGTAATTATTACACTGGCTATTACCTGGATTTGACATATCATTTTTTTTTTTACCGCCCTCTCCTGTCTAAGAAGTTTGTCAGAAAGTAAAAATAAATAAAGTGTGGAGGCTTGATTTTATTTTTATTTTTTTTCCATCCTCCGCCTTGACATTTTTGCCAGAAAAATCCGTAAACCAATTAATAAAAAAAAAAGGCCTAACTGTGAGCAGCATGCAAGTGCCTAACAATAACTGTTCTTATGTTTGTGTTGACAGTTGGCGAGTCAGTATTGGTCACCCCACCTTCAGACAGCTGGAGGCGTACGGAAGTTCAACCCACAGGTAACTTAGTTTATACAGAAGGAGGGAGGGGTCATTACAGTGGTCAATTCTATACCCTGTGATTTGAGAAACTGGTCTCCGTTTTCCTAAAGTTGTTCACTTCACATTTATTGTTTCAGTATTTCCAGGCCTTACCATGCCAAGGAATTGAAAGACAAGCAATCTGTTCTCCCATCCTGGCTTAGAAATATTAAAACAGATTAGTCCCACTTAAACCTCAGTGGAAATCTGCTAAAGCCAAGTCAAAGAGCCACACTGTTTGATTCAAATATTAGAATAATGTTTAAAGGTGAACTGATAAACTTTCCAATGTTCTGTTAAAATGTCATAAAACAAGAACTTCTATAGTTGTTACAAATATGTGTGGTAATAGTTCTGTGGGTTATTGTTTTATTTTGGGTACATGTACATGAGAAGTCAAAACTTATACCACCAGAAAACGAGAGCCAGAACTTTTAAAAACGTCATCGCTTGCCTCCCGTTGTTTTTGGAACGTCATGACGTTATAGTGTTCCTCGCTCATTCAACCGACGTAGCATGACGTCACATTTAAAGAAAACTTGAATGAAGGAGACCGCTATACGTCATAACGTTCTACAAACCAAGAGAGACAAGCGTTTTCAAGATTGATTTATAACAGGATAACTTACATATTGTTATTAGTACAATTTTGCAAAATATATCTGCCCCAAAAACGTATAAAAGTTATGTCACATAAGACAAGATGTATATAAGCAACATTTTAGATAAAATTAAAAGCTTTGCAGTTCACCTTTAATGTTTGAGTTCTGCTAACTTCCAGATATATTACATGAACATTTGAAGAATATGTTTCTTTATTAAAAGCACATTACTGTACATCTCTTGTCTGTCCTATCCCACTGTATACAATACATGATATCTATTTCTTTGCCATTCCAGGTAGTAGAAGATATATACAAAAATGAAATCTTGCGAACAAAGTAAGTTCAGATCAGGATCAACAGTGTTGCTTGTTGAACAATTTACATACAGAATTTAAACCATTATACTGCAGAGAAATCCTTCACTGTATCATTCTGGTAAGGTCTCTGTATTTTAGACTGCCTTTCAACTCAATTAGATAAATAACTTGGACTGAAGGACACATTCTTTTGCCATCATGGTGTAGCATAACCCAATATTAAGAGTTTTTGTAGAAACAGTAGTGCATCATGGGATATCTTCTCTTGATTGGTCAATTCAAATTTTGAAATAGAATCCAGCATTTTCATTGGCTTGTGCAGATAATTGAGAAGACAATCCATCCAATCATATAGCTTCTGTAAGATGTCCATTATGAAAAGTTTTGAATAATTAAAGCTGGAAAAAGGAAGATGATTGGAATTGACTTCTGAAATGTTTAGAATTATTTGATCAAAGGATATGTGGCGACAATACGGAAATAACTCCCTCGTGTGTGATTGTAATTAAGCTGGATTTTTTTTTGTCAATCCAAAACCTGCCAAATCGGATACATACTGAAATATCAGCCTCGAAAAAATTGCGATGCTCCGTTATATAAAAATGGAGATATGATTGATCGAAATGTG
Organism: Hanleya hanleyi; assembly: GCA_036873755.1. Classification (NCBI taxonomy): domain Eukaryota; kingdom Metazoa; phylum Mollusca; class Polyplacophora; order Lepidopleurida; family Hanleyidae; genus Hanleya; species Hanleya hanleyi. Next base: position 8,887 of record JAVTVY010004385.1, read on the forward strand.
CTCCGCAGCCTGATTTGGTATTTTTGAGGCATTTACAGTGAGGATTTTCTCCTATATCAAAAATGTGACACCTCAAACCAAAATAATTTTTTCCACACAATATATTAGGAAGTTTGTTTATTGGAAAGAACCACGAGTGGTTTTGGTTTAAGGTGTCATATTTTTGCTACAGAAGAAAACCCTTCATGAAAATGCCCAGAAATGCGAAAATAAGCCCGGGAGCACATTTTGGATAATCATATCTCGATTTTTATGCAATTGAACCTCTCAGTTTTTTCAAACGGGATATTTCATTATGTAAAAAAAATTGGCTTTATTACCGTCACACACAAAGGAGTTTTTCGTATGTAAACGTCACATATCCTTTTTAGAGAGCTTACCATACACACTGATAGATGTCACTGACAAAATATTATATAACTGATGTGTCAGTAACTATGAAATAGCGTATATGTGTGTGTATAATAACATGTTTGTGTGTGTATTTTAACAGGTTCTCCACCAGGAGAGTGATGATGTTGGAATTCAGGTAATTATACTAGTTAAAACAATAGATCAGATGACTAAAGATATGACTTGGTCATGGAATGTCTCCTCTAGTAGTCTAGGATCTTATAATAGTGGGAACTACTTACACCGTTTAATCAGATTGATACACATCTCCTTGTGCCTGATTATGAGTCAAGTAAGGAGTAATGCAAGCTGTATATTGATGCAATTGTTAGAATACAAAATAAGAAATTTGTGTCTATTTTTTTTTATTTATTTTTTTAAAATAATTAATTATTATTCAATGAAAATGGACATTGATTGGTACATAAAATATGGGTATGAAACTACTTCATCAGTTTGCCAGAAATTATGGATATATTTGGTCTATGCGAAAGAAAAAATATATTGAAACATTTTTATAAAAAAAAACCTCCCTATGGAGCTAGAGATCTGTCCGTTTGTATATTGCTTACACATAATGATTACTCTGAACTGCTGTCTTCATTACCTGTACCGGTACTGATATATATATATTTCTCTTTCAGTCAGTATTTAGAAAACTATCTTTGGCCAAACTACCATGAAGGACAGGTAAATATCTAAATATCTGACATCAATCTCTTGAATATCAGGGTTCATACACTACCTTGCAAACCCTAAAAAGAATTGAAGGTCTTCAAAAGCTTTGAAAAATAGGAAATGGTGCTGAAAATCTTTAAAAGATGTTGAAGATGGAAATTCCTGTCTTGTTGTCGATTCAAATGTCCAGTTGTAGTGCAAAGTTGTACTGTCCTTTGTCATGAGTGGCAAAATTAACCCCATCATAACGATATCTTCTTTGATCATACAATAAAATGTTCCAAGTCTATTCGAAAGAAAACCTATGAACAATATATTTGTTGACAGGACATTCATACTCCTGTTTAAGTAAAAAAATTCAGAAAATTGATCTGTATAGCTTCAATGACACTGGAAGAAATATGCCTTGAAAACAGGAACTACTGCCTGAAAAGTTCTTGAAGAGGCCTTGGAAATTGGAAACTTGAAGTTTTACGAACCCTGAAATTTTGAGTGTACAAGAATATCACATAATGATGTTCGCAACTGTGAAAATCATTACAGGTGAAATGCAAAGACTTTGAAGACTGGATCAAGATTATCTGATGCATATCGTGACTCATTTGATTGGATACTTTTTGTACATGTTTGCCAAACTATTGACAACATGCAAATCATCAATATCATGCTGATCAACTCTTATTGTCTCCCTTTATTTATTGATGATGAAAGCATTATGGTATGGTGGTCGCTTTCATTTCAAGCAGTTTTGCATGATGTCATTAATCATCAGCTGAAATAAGAGTTGTACAAAGGGAGATAAATGATAATCATCCTGGCATCAGTGTTTCCTTCCTGGCAATCTCTGTTTGAAGGTCATCAAACTGAATTATCAAGACGGTTTTTTTATGCCGCAGGCTTCAAAGCCTTTGTATTAACCATTAATTACATGGACTGCAATAAGTTCTGTAGAATTTCCAGATACCGCTTATGCCATCATAATGCTGTTCGAGTTTCGCATGCGGCTGGCCCATCCAGCATGATGATCAAGTGATTTAGAGCACTTCCATTTACTGCTGGCGATTGAGTGCCAAAATCTGAGGGCGCGGTTCGAGTTTTGCATCGAGCGGACCCATCCAGCAAAAATTTTCCTTGACTCGGAGAGTATCATCCTAAAAAAAAATTGGATATAAATAATACTGACAATACATTGGATCAAGCTGATGACAGTAAACAAGGTCAGTGAATGATTGATCTGTCTTGTTACTTACAGGCAACGTACAGTCACATGATGGCTATGGTGGTAATGATTAATGAGAAGTTCAGAGAGAGAGTTCCTGCCTGGGATGTGAGTAAAGACTGTCTTGTTGATGTTTTAACAGGTTGATGCCATGGGGTGACAACTGTTGTTATCTCGTCCTACATCTCCAACTGTACCTTGAATGCTGAGAAAATGAGGAGTTATCAAACAGCCCAACTTGGAATCCTGCTAACCCATAGTTAGCAATGAAATATTTCCCATATAAAAACTGTCACAGTTGAAAAATTTCTTATATCTGAGAAGTTTTAATAGAGTAAGTCAAAAAGAGCACAGAAGTAAATCTACATTTCCTAATATTCCATCGCATCCATCTTCATGAGACCAGGCAAGTCCTGCGTTAAGCTCTGCTCCACCCCTCCAGTTGATCGCAAACCCTTTGTACGAACATGCGCAAATAAAATGCGTGTTTCACAAAATCTGCTTTCATGGGAATCTACGTTTGATCACAAATTTGCGAGTGAGTGAGCCTCTCACAGACATTGCTCAAATGTTATATTCGGTTTTTACCCCTCGGCCAACTTTGGCCTAGGGGTATTGTCGTCATCATGTACGGCTGTCCGTCCGTCCGTCCGTTACCGCGATATCTACAGAACCGTTTCATGCATGGCAACCAAACTTGTTACATCTATTTATCTTCACGTAAATCAGAAGCCTATCGAAAATGAGTCATCTCGGACAATATTTTGCAGAGTTATGCCCCTTTTTACAAATAAAAATCCATTTATGATTTGTTATTGTGATAATTTCAGAACCGTTCCATATACAACATCCTAACGTGATACAGTTGTTTCTCTTGACCTGAACTAGATGCCTATCGAAAATGAGTCGTGTCAGAAAGTATTTTGCAGAGTTATGCCCCTTGTCTAATAAAATCCACTAATTCCTGTTAAGTTTGCATATAATTTCTATATCATGTTTGTATACTATCACATTTATTTATTGATTGGATGACTGATTTATTGATTTATTCTCTTACACAATGCGAAGAATGCCTGCAAATCTGTTCTGAAAATGACACTAGATGCCTATCGAAAATGAGTCGTGTCAGAAAGTATTTTGTAGAGTTATGCCCCTTGTCTAACAAAATTCATTGAAGTTATTGATCTTTTTCCATTAAAGTTCCATTAACAGTTATTCATCCCTCCCAAAAAATGGACTGCTAACCATTCCCCCACCTGATTGATCTTATTCTACTTATATTCTTCACATGTCTTGTTCCACTAACAAGTTTTTTTATCAGTAATTATAATAAACAAAATTTATTCACAACATGATTTGTAGTTTTACTTTTTTGTTTTGCTAACAACCTAACCTAACAACACTTTTTAGTTGCCACACGTCATTTTATATTCCCACCGCTTAAATGTTTCCCCAAATTTGGCTCTCTTCTAATGATTTCCATTTCAGCAATTTTAGTTGTGTTTACCAAGATATGACAAACGTATATCTATAGTGTATGTATTTATTCCAGAAACAAATTAATTTAAGGGGAGGAAAACTTTTCTTTTTTTCAAAGAAAGTACACTTACAATACCAGGGGTAAATATTTCTTCCCACAAGCCAATCAATTGGTAGAGACACCCTTACATTATAATAGCTGGGGTTCAGAGCCGAGGGGTTTCGATAGCGCAGCTTCATGGTTTTTTTCCATCTGTTCCATGAACTACAATTACCTGATGGAATTCATTTATTCTCTACAATGAGGGATATTACATCCATTTATAACCTGTAGAAAGCACAAACTTTTGTTTTTGGAAGTTCCCAACATTGTTGTAATTCCTACTGAAGACGGAATGCGAGTATCCAACACACAAGAGCGCACTCAAAATTCGAGTTTTGGATAAAATTGATTATCTTCAACAATTCATGCTAGCTTTACTTACTTGAAGCATCTTGAATATAACTACGTGTTAAAAACCTCGAATTTTTCCCAAACAATTATTTTGGAGTGGTATATTGTCTGCAAATATACACAAATTTGCGTGGAGTTTTCTGAATCACTCACACGAACCTTCGCAGACCCATCCCAAACCACTCTATTGCAGGATTTCCGTCGCAACATGTGAAAACTCGGAAACAACAACCTTGTCTTGCCTTGAGAAGATGTATTTTCACCATAGCTTCCTTTTTGTCCCCCGCCGCAACGCGGCCGGAGACTTTAAAATGGTTCTTGTTTCAAGTTGTTTCATGTTGAAGCGATCAATATGATAAACTAAAAAAAATTACCCACTCCACACATAGTATGATACTTTACTATAATATCTGATTTAATTTGAATAGTATCCACATTATAAATATTTCCTGCATTTCACCAAATTTCAAATCTTAACTCATTAATCCTCTACTGTTTTGTTATCTTGCAGGTTTTCAAGTCCGCTCCTGGCCAATTTCCGGCCTTTTTCCGTCAGATTTTGGAGGCTAGCCTGGATGATAGGTTATCACTAAGAGAAAAGACTGTTCTGCTGATGTTTCTGGTGCACTGTTTTAACAGCCTGGTTAGTTCTGACATCAACATTATTGTAATCCCTCCAATAATTCAATCACAGGATGTGAAATTTCCCACCATGAAATCTGGGGGTGATCAAATATATTATAACGGAAAGTTGAAGAAACTGTTCAAAATCATGGAGATAATCCATTATTTCTTTGTTATTTCAATGATTTTGGAGAATTATCAAATCTATTAGAACAGCTGATTGAATTTTGACTCCAAAATTGAGGATTATTGAATTTAGATAGGGGGATTGAATTACATGTAGTAGAGGGATTACAGTAGGATTCTACTGCAAAACTCCCTGGAGACAAAATTGAATAACTGCATGCTGCCTTTGACATGGAACTGTGTTTACATATCAAGAGATTCAACTAAATCTTGAATATTAGAAACATTCTGGTAATAAGGCAGCATCAATTTCTGGATTTCTGGACTGGATTAACTGTTTTCTCTGTTTTATTAATAGACTTTTTATCCATGGAAAAAATATCTGTGGCAAAGATGGGCTTCGGACAATATGTATCTCCCTGTCTTTACTGGCAGTTTTGAGTGAAACTGTCTGTACAGAGGGAGTTAAATATGGTCCGTTTACTACAGGGCTGTTCCAGAAAATGGTACATGGGGTGGGGGAATCCAGCTTTTTCTGACCCCAACCACTCGTATACCATTTATCCTATCTCCCTAATGTTAAATGACTGTATGCCACACATACACCATGGAAGTGAAAAATTCTCCCCCCCCCCCCTCCCCCCCCATCCCATAAACACTTTTCTGGAACAACTCTAATTATATACATAATTTAAATTCAGAATGGACAGAAATCAACTGAAAATAACCGATAATAGTTCACACAGTTTTAAATGCAATAATCCAAGAGTTACGGCATATTGCTTTTGGCACACCGGTTCTCATCAGATCTCTGAAGTTAATAAACATTGAGCCTGGCCAATACTTTGATTGGTGACTGGGTGCTGTACTGGCTGGGCTGAACAGTGTCCAGAATCATAATATGAACTGTGGGCACTCTAGTGTCCTGACACATGTAGGCACGATCATGATATGACTAAAAAATTGTTGAAATAGACGTTGAATCCTAATTACTCCTTCTTGAAGTACCAATACAACACAGAGCATGTGAAAAAGACATAATTATATAGCCAATTATATGCTGATAAATGCCATCTTACTCTTTCTTGCAGGAGGTTGACATTATAAGAGAGCAAGTACAGCGACTGGTGTCTCTACCAATCTGGGCCAACATTTTACCTGTATGTAATTGAACAATATTACATGTTGTTCTCATGTAATTTCCAACTGCATATCACGATTTTAGCAGGAAATATTTAGGGAGGTATATATACCGTAATTTGTCAGGTTGTAGACCATGCTGCAGTGTCAGTTGTACTTGTTAGAATCTCTTGGATTGTTACCCAGCTTTGAGCAGAATGGACAATGTCCCGCATGTGATCTCATCAATATATACCTGATCAATATGTTTTCCTCTTATATATAAACACTGCCAAATGTGTACATGTATGTTTTGCAAAACCATGTAGTAAAATGGACACTCCAATAATGCATTCACAGGAAGTGCAGTTTCAATTGATTAGAATGGAAAGTTGTTGAAATAATAATTGGGACCTCATATGTAGTCAATCGTTAAAGGTGCTCCTTGTGCTCCTGTATTTTTCTATATTTTATTGACAACCTCCTATATTCTCCTAAAAACCCTAGAATTTCTATATTTTTGGTCAAATGGAGATCTTGAAAACATCTGATTTTCCCTGACCCACCCCCGCTGATTTTCCATTTTGTCTTGAAAGGCTGTTTTCGGTGCCTCTGTAGAGTGTTCTTTTCATTGCCTAGTGTTGTGATGTATAGCAACATGTCATCTGTATTAGTCTTACACACAAAAACTCTCATTTCTTCCTAGAAATTCTGTAATTCAAGAAAAACCTCTCATATTTATTACTATATTTTGCTGTGTGGTCGTCATAACCCTCAGAAGATGATCAAATTTATTCCAGGCATAATCGGGTGGGGTGGGGAGGACTGAATGTCAATAGGGTGATTTAATTATTAGAGCTTTCACCAAAACCCCTCAGTTCCATACAGACACACTGAAAGAGTTATGCAATTTTGAGATTTTTTTTTAATGATGCTTTCATTTTTTTCTCAGTCAAGGAGAGATGAAATATTCAAGGCACATCCTAAGTACAAGAAATTCTGGAATGTTATCAAGAAAAACGACCAGAAAGTTGACGAACAAACGAGGAAAAAGTTGGACTTTGAGAGAACATTTCTGGCCAAGTTGATAGAAAAGTACTTCAGCATTATCGACTCAATACCCCCCAGTGGTATGTATTCTTACTAGTAGATACACTATGTATTCTGGGTACCACTGATGTCCATTTCAAATTATTATTCATAAACAGTTTCACATTGAAATATTGTTCAGTTGTGGCATAATCCCATGCCAAATATTATTGCATTTCAGAATGCTGTTGAACATGTTTCAGTCTTTGCAATCAGTGTTGAGTACGTAGATTAAACTTTCAGAATTTCAAGGGTAAATCAACTAGATCTAGAATTATTGTTAAGTAACTGCTGAATCATTGATATGATTTATATTCTGTATAATATTTGAAGAGTAGATAATGAAATTCTGCAATTGTTCTAATAATTACATCATTATGTGTTTTATGTACATGTAACTTCCAAGCATCCTCAAAATTTGTTCAATCTCATGTGAGCCTACCTGGTCAATTGAAACTCTGTTTTAGAATCAATTAAAATGTTCTCAAAGCATATGTTGCATTACATTTAGATAACCTCAGTAATTCTGGATTTCGGAAATTCTCTCCATGTTACTGATTTATTGGAGATAATTTACAGTTGTAAATATTTGACAGAGATTGATAATCTAAATAGTTCAGTATAGTTCCTTCATATTACCCTTTTTTCCAATTCATGAACTGAAGGTTCAGCAGCATGGGACAAAGTTCATTACTGTGAGAGATTTGTCGAGCTGATGATAGATCTTGAAGCAGAGTTACCTACCCGCCGCTTCTTCAATGTTGTCATGGACGACTCCCACGTTGTCGTACGGAGTCGACTGTCTAACCTCCATAAACGAGCTGAGGGGAAACTGTTCAAACAGGTATGTTTCACACTTGCCATATGGCGTAATTACATTTATTGCAGTCAATTGATTTTCACCAACATTATACACATTTCGTACATAAAAAGATACTCCGTCTCAGTAAACTCAGTTTTGAAATCACGGAATATTATATCTGACATCAGCACTATATAAATCTTGTGCGAGTTTCAAACTATATTTTGTAGCCAATCCGGTGGCTAGCTTGGCATGCTTGGTGAAACAACTTCGAAATCATGCCCTCAGTCATTGCTCATTGGAGCATGTGTAGCAATATAGTGAAAATTATCATGAAACAGAATCGAAATAAGACATCCTTTCCTGACAGTCCATGGTAGACCTAAACGTAAATGGGTTTACTCCTGCCAAAAAGTCTGGCATTATCAGGTGGTACAAAATGTCGAAAGAAGGTTTCGAGTGAAGGGATGTTAATATCCATGAACTAAACATCAATCAGTGTCAAATTGGAAAAGTAGAAATTGTTGTGATTGGATTATTATATGATCTCATGGAATATCGGCAAACATTTCGCCCAAATTTCTCATAGCATCACATCTAAATGGTGTTCCCCTGATTTACTGTCTTGGTTTGCCTAGACTGGAAAAGTTAGAATGTTATCGCAGAATCATCTTTGTATGTTGAAATGAGATGAATGGTATAATTTTGAATGTTTTTTAATAATCGTGACATTTTAATTGTTCCTACTTATTTGGTTATCTTCAGTTAAACCCTACTACTCACTCACTCACTCCTCTTCAGTTCAAATCAAGCAAGCTATCCATATCAAATTTCTTCTAAAAATTGTTTACCATTGAAATAAAATTCTTGAATTTATCAACAATCGTTGTTAAAAAAATGTCTAACTCTATCTGGTTATAGTTGTTGGAGATGTTGAAGTTTTACGCTGGGTTTGAGATTAATGACCAGACAGGTGAAGCCCTGACTGACCATGAGATGACCGATATTCACTACGATAGAATTACCTCGCTTCAGGTAAATAAAGCAAGTTGTCTCCCCCTTGTTGATCCATTTATCTATAAATATAGTATGTTAAACAGGTCATCACTGATTCGTGTACTTGTATCCTCATCCAGGCAATATAAGCCAGTTGTCTTCCAGATGGTATGGTAATCCGTCTAATAATTCAATCACAGGAAGTGAAATTTCCTACCATAAAATCTGGGGGTGATCAAATTAATTAGAACAGGAAGTTGACAAAATGGTTCAAAGTCATCCATATAATCCAACATTTCTTTGTTATTTCATTGATTTTAGAGGGTGATCAAATTCATTAGAACCACTGATTGAATTTTGTCCCCAAAATTGGGGGTGATTGAATTTTGATAGGGGGACTGAAATATTGGAGGGATTACCGTACTCTCACATATGGTTTTTACGCAATCTGATTAAAATCTACAAAAAGTGCTTACCATCTTCACTCGTCGCTCATGTAGATCTGGGATCAACACCCCAGTTTCTGTGTTCTGAGTACTGACCAATCAAAGAGCTTCTCCACAATCCAGGGATGTATGTTTGAAATGTCAAGCTCAGACCACAACTGTGGGGGAAGGACAGGTTGACCTTGAGATATTATAAACTGAGAAATGCTCTCCTGGAATTGTTCGATATATCTAGATTCTATTAATCGAATATCCTCAGAGAATAAAATATTTGTCTGATAAAACAATTTAAAATATATGAGATGAGTTTTACATATACCATACATCTGTCACCACCTCACTGCAAAGTGAGACTGGCCAGTCGCATGACGTTGATCTGCCGATAGCTTGGTTTTTTAACATGGAAACCCAGGTCTTGGTCCCAGATCTTAAATCAGCGACATGTAAGATGGGAATTGAGTTTCTACCTAGAGTTTACATGAGCATATCTTACTTTAATAGTAATTCTCCAGAAATAATTTAATTGAAAACTTAAAGTCTTGTTTGCTTGCATTTTATGATAGATCACTAATATACTCTTCCAACCATCTTTCTTTTCTCCAGAAAGCAGCCTTTAAACATTTTCCTGAGCTGTATAAGTTTTCTCTGGCCAATGTCGCTAGTATTGACACAAGAGAGACTTTGACGAAACATTTCACACCTCTCAGGTAAGGCAATAAATATTTCACATCTCTGGGCAAGGCACTGAACGTTTCACACCTCTCCAATTAGGCACTAAACATTTCACACCACTCACTGCTGAGTTGAGAATAAAAATTTCACATCTCTCACACCTCAGTTGGGACAATAAATATTTCACACCTCTTCATTAAAGCACTGAACATTTCACACCTCTCACACCTCAGATGAGACAATAAACATGTCACACCTCTCCAGTAAAGTACTAAACATTTCACACATCTCAGGTGAGACAATAAACTTTTCACACTCCTCCAGTAAATCGCTAAACATTTCACACCTCCCACACCTGACATGCTAAGGGAAAAAGCATTTTACTCTTTTATATAGATTTAAATTTAAATTAGATTTTTTAAATCAGATTTTAAGCATCAGATAAGTTTTTGTTACATGTGCTATTATGAATTTGGAGGATATATAGCTAGATAACAGAAAAGTTAGAGAATACTAAAAGCTTGGTACTTATGCATACAATAGAAATGTACATTGAATCAGTGTATGGTTTGTTTGTATTTCAGCAATAGAAAGCTTCATGAGATTGCTGCTTACTTGAATCTCTTACCCCACCCTGAGGAGGGCAAAGACAACGTCTATAAGACAGAATTTCTCCTTGAACTACTGGTAGGTCTTCACTATAAAATTTTGAAAAAATATATATCCATAATAGAAACTAGCGTGAAAATGATTTATCTAAAAAATGTTAGAACTGGTATTCGAACTGACATGATCAAAGAGGTAGTATCAGGATTTTAATAATATGGGTAAACTTAACATCATGACCACCTGTAACACTGACCAAAGACTTTTCAAGACACGAAATCTTGAATTGCCTATAGGGACCAATATTGTTAGATTCTTCACTTCGGTCTAGTGAACAGGATGAAAATGGGAAATGACCGGGTTGATGTCGAATAACATGATCACGTATCCATGACGTCACATTAGAATTCATCACAGTGCGATAAATGCTCTAAGATACTCTATGATGTTGCAAAGCGTTATGCTCAGAATGCAGATTCGTGTTTTGTGACCTCATCTCAGGTGCTGAAGCCAAGTGCAGGTGCTGTCATGTTTTTACCCCTCGGCCATTTTGGCCTCGGGGTATTGTCGTCGCCATGTACGTCCGTCCGTACGTCCGTCCGTCCATTACCGCATTTTAGGCAAAAGCGCTTGAGACACAACCACCAAATTTTCAACACTTATTTATCTAATGCTAAACCAGACGCCTATCGAAAGTGGCTCCCCTCGGCCCATATTTTACAGAGTTCTGCCCCTTTACAGATATATTAATTTCTATTTCTGTCCTATATGCCTGAATGTAACCAGCTATATCTGCAGAACTGTGTACGGTATAGCTACTATATTTTCGAAACTTATTTATTATTGTTGTATTCTACAAGCCAACAAAGGATTATTCGCCTCGGCTTATGGAGTTATGCCCCTTTCTGATATAATAATCTCCGATTTTGTTATTTGTAGCTGAATGTACAAGTTATTTCTACAGATCTGTGTTAGGTACAGCTTATTAAGGCCACCCCCGAAGGGGAGGGGGCCTTATTGGAATGGGCTTAGTCTATGGGCCAGTCTTGCTTGGTTTCCAAGAATTTTCGAGAGAACAAAGCAGAATTCCGAGTTCAAACCCCTGGATAAAATGGAGAGGAGGTTTATATCTAGCTGGGGATTGAATTTGGGCTATCTCAGATGAACGGAAGTGTGTCTTTGAAGCCCAAATTGTTCATATAAAATTTTACATTTCCGGTTTGAAAAAGCCCAGTTGCAACAACAACTTGCGCGGAAACGTCTTTGCGCATACGCAAAGCATTGTGGGAGTTGGGCTCTCGCGAGACTTTTACGAGAAAAATTAATACAGCCTCCAGTTGCTGAGATAGCCTGGCAGGTGATGTATCAGTCTCTAAGCCGCCAGGACTTCATACTTACAGGTGACTGCTTCAGTTCAAGCCACAAAAGTTTGCGCGAACGATCGTTCAGTTCACCCGGAGGTTACGCAAAACTAAATAAGCGGGAACGTTTTTTTTTGTTTGCGTAAAAATGAATACAGAATAGTACTTTCATTTTCGCTGTTTACTTCCGGGTGTGCGCAAAGGCCAACTGCGCAAAATTTGAGCGGAAGCAGCATGGTATATCATGGCGGAATTTTCAGTAAACATCGTGTGTTGAGCAAGGCGCTAATTTTATAGTTTTGTCCGTAATAAACACGGTAGGCCTATTTGATCAATTGATCGTTGTGACTCAATTCATAGGTCTCAATAAGTTTCTAAAGCTTAGTGGTCATATTATCACAATCAAGGCAGATTATAGACGGAACATACTTGCCAAGCCTTTTATCTCTCGTGGCTGAAGTCAAGTCGTCATATACGCGTGCCAAGTTAAGCCCTGTTGAAGAAGCTGTATTTCTCACCTAGATTCCTAATATAATCCGTCCAATATAAATTAACCACCATGGACCATGACAGAAAGGGATGAAACGAGGTCAGTTTTGATATTTCTCTTGATGACAAATATAACTTTGTCGAAATATTGAGACTGTCAATATGCGTTTGTTAACTTTATTTGGAGTGACTTTGCTTATGCATTACACTCATTGTTCCGAATTTGTAGGCTTCACACCATCGTGTACCTTTTACTCAATGAAATAAAGATTAAATTACCTAATTTCTTTTTGCAAAACAGCACACAAGTTGGTCAGAGTTTGAAGCTGTTTATCTTCTATCATATCACATGACAAGCAGAATATATCTAGCTTGCCAGATGCCATATATAACAAATTATAGATGTACCTGATATATTCTTTTTCTGAGAAAATAATTTTTATTAACTATCTTAGATTTAGATCAGCTACTTTGCTTGTCTTCCAGTCGAGCTACCTCACACACACTGGTCACTGACGGTTTTCATGGATGTGATGAGGTCGAAATAGGGGAAAGCTCCCAAATTTAACACTGAGAAAACATGACCGAATACTAAGAAATCCTCTCAAATATAAAAGTCTGTATTCTCGGTAGCTGAGAATAACTATTTTTGTCCAGAGTATCTACTTTACAGATATTTTTTTTTTAAATTTTTGGGGGTATAGAAAGCCACATATTCATAAATACAGTCGTCGTCTATGTTTGACCGCACATATCTGTTCAGTTCAAGTTCATTTATTCCAATCTAGGTACCGATCTTAGTTCTTGTTAGTAAGTGTTGTCTGGAAGATGTTTTTGAGGCGGCCTTGCTTGTCCTATCCATTCCCAATACCTTGTAATAAATTTTGGCAAGAGTATCTATTTTCCGGAAAATACTGAACCTTTTTTTTTGCCTTTCCGGAAAATAGAAACCAAATTATTTATAAAAACGAGCATCTGTCCGCCTTTTAGCGTGCAAATCTTTCAGCACATAGATCTGTGGATCACCAGCAATTGATAATTGTTCTTAGCTCTCATTGGCGACTGTTGCCAGGGAGGCATAACCTGTGACGAGTATGGGGAGTAAAGATGCGAATCTTCTGCTCATATATTGTGTATTAAATAAATAATGCAATCCTACATGTACTATGTAGGGTGGCCTTTCAAAGTCCATGAGTTCTAGTTCGTGTCGGTTCTTATTTCACAGAGTGCTAAGTCAGACGCCTATCGAAAGTGGCTCCCTCGGCCCATATTTTACAGAGTTATGCCCCTTTACAGATATATTAATTTTTATTTCTGTCCTATATGCCTAAATGTAACCAACTATATCTGCAGAACTGTGTTTGGTATAGCTACTATATTTTGGAAACTTATTTATATTGCTGTATTCTACAAGCCAACAAAGGATTACTCGCCTCGGCTTATGGAGTTATGCCCCTTTTGGATGTAATAATCTCCGATTTTGTTATCTGTAGTTGAATGTACAAGTTATATCTGCAGATCCGTGTTCGGTACAGCTTATTCGCCTCAGTTCTTATTTTACAGTAGTGCCAAGTCAGATGCCTATCAAAAGTGGCTCCCCTCGGCCCATACTTTACAGAGTTATGTCCCTTTACTGATATATTAATTTCTATTTCTGTCCTATATGCCTGAATGTAACGAACTATATCTGCGAAACTGTGTTCAGTATAGCTACTATATTTTGTAAACTTATTTATATTGTTGTATTCTACAAGCCAACAAAGGATTACTCACCTCGGCTTATGGAGTTATGCCCCTAATGTAGGTCATTTTCCCCCCCTGTCATGTTCCCCCTGTCCCATTCCCCCCGTCATGTCCCCCCCGACATATTCCCCCTGTCATATTCCCCCCCTTATATTTAGTTGTCCATATAGCTGTTGTGGGTTAAATATTTAGGTAATTTTTTCTTCCAGTAAAATAATGCCAATTTTTATTTATCATAAACTGTTTAATACAGGAAAAGACAAATGTTGTTTTTTTAATGTAATTCCATCAATAAATTATTTTCTTCACAGATATATCTTTAAGTAGTCTTAGATAGGCACAAATTTTACCAACCAATAAAAGTAACAGAATTATTTGAATGGCACAATTATAATTGATAGGTAGATAGATTAAGCTTCTTAAATTATTATATATTTATTAGCCTCCTATTGATTGGAGATTAACTGGTACGGGTGAGTTTATGATTAGAATTTTGAGATTAAACCATCTTCTGTGTGAGCAGGTAATCCCTTAATCTTCAGGTAAGTCAAAATGCGAGGGTTAAAATAAATAAATATAAAAATTGGCATTATTTTACTGGAAGAAAATATTACCTAAATATTTAACCCACAACAGCTATATGGACAAGTAAATATAAGGGGGGGGGGGGAATATGACAGGGGGGGGATATGTCCAGGGGGGGAACATGACAGGGGGGGGAGATGACGGGGGAATGGGACAGGGGGGGAACATGACTGTACTCCCTTTCGGATGTAATAATCTTCGATTTTGTTATCTGTAGCCGAATGTAAAAGCTATATCTGTAGATCTGTGTTCGGTACAGCTTATTTGTCTCGGTTCTTATTTCACAGAGTGCTAAGTCAGACGCCTATCGAAAGTGGCTCCCCTCGACCCATGTTTTACAGAGTTATGCCCCTTTACAGATATATAATTTTTCTATTTCTGTCCTATATGCCTGAATGTAACTAAGTACCAGTATATCTTGATCATCCCACATAGAACTATCTCTTCCCCAATTCACACTACACATGGGTCTCAATCACTTGGGGAAAGCCGAGGGGTTTTGATTAGATCAATCTCATGTTCAGAGAATGTCAGGAGTGTGATTTCAGTGCCCGTGATATTGAAAAATGAGGTCTCTGAAAAACGTTCACCAAAGTTCATCTCAACTACTGAATAACTATTATCAAAATATATTATTTGCTGATTATTTTTTAAATGACAGTACTACCCCTTTAAAGTGATCGTAAACCCTCAAGTAAAGTTTCTGTCAAATGAAAGACCATTGCGGACAGTGTCGAAAAATATTTATTGTAGTTTTTTACGATTTTATTACACAAAGTGCAAATAAAGCATGCTATTCTATGGTGGTCTGTTGCAATCATATCTAGGTCCAGTGACGTCAGTCTGCCTTAATACATATATTTCAAACTGTGTATGCGCGTTCCAATGCTTGATTCAAGCTTAAGGTGTGTATACTTTGAGTTTCAACACAGAGTCACTGTTCCAATGTGCATGTTTCATCAAAATCTGGGAGATGGTAACTTATAAATGTCAAGTCAATTTGAATCTTGCATTTAATTTCCCAGATTTAGGTGAAACATGCACATTGGAGCAGTGATTCTGTGTTGAAACTTAAAGTATAAACACCTTAAGTTTGAATCGAGCATTGGAAAGTGCATACACAGTTTGAAATATATGTATTAAGGCAGTGTGACGTCACTGGACCTAGATATGATTGCAACAGACTACCATAGAATAGCATGCTTTATTTGCAGTTTACTCTGTGTAATAAAATCATAAAAAAATTACAATAAATATTTTTCGACACTGTTTGCAATGGTCTTTCATTTGATGGTAACTTTACTTGAGGGTTTACGGTAACTTTAAGAATCTGCTTTATTCAGCTTTAAAACATCAGTTTATCAGTCCTATTCGTATGATCTATGGCAGTCTCACTGTTCAATTGGGCTGTAATTTGATGTATAATATATTACCTGTCATAATGGGTATGTTTATGATGGCACTATCAGCATTACCTACAAATTCTCAGTCCATGACAAAATCAGCTAATTCAATTGATTTGATTTTCTCAACATATATTGAACAGTTAAAAAAAAAACTGAAAAATAAAAAAATAAAATGAACAATTTCGCTGTGGCATTTCATCACCAAAATCTATTGTTTTGTCTGTTGAAGTCATTCTAGACATTCACTGAATATCGAAATTCCATAAATTCTGTATTTTTTATCTCAGGTTTCTCGTCACGAGCGACGCCCCTCTCAACTGGAGGCCCTCAATGACATGCCCCTATACCCGACAGAACAGATTGTATGGAATGAGAACATTGTCCCCACAGATTACTACTCCGGTGAAGGTCAGTATTTATATGTTGTGATTGTGCTGCTCTCACCAAGCACTCTCACTCATGATATTCCAGTCTCTGCTGTTCTAAGAAAAGGGTCAACGGAAATGGAAGAGAAAGTAATGATGGGTTGCAGGGCAGCAGCGGTGACCCGGCGCCACTATTGAGTCCAAATTCACCCTGGGAATATCACATATCTCTCAATCTTTAGTCAAATATCTTTATTCCTGCGCTTAATTCTGTTGCTGTCATTACAAAAGCATAACACATTTTAGCTCTGCATCTATACTCTTCATACATGGTACATCATCAAATCCCTGATCTGCCTGCCTGACAATACCGAGTGTGTTTTCTTGTATTCTAGGTTGTCTGGCCTTACCCAAGTTGAACCTCCAGTTTCTAACCCTACACGACTATTTGTTAAGGAATTTCAATCTCTTCCGGCTGGAATCCACATGTACGTTCATCGCAAGTATTTTAAATAATAATGTACTCCGTGTTGCATCCCCTAATTGATGAGAAAATGTCACAGAAATAAACTGAAAGTGAGACGTTAAGTTTGTTTATTTATCCATTTGTGGAAATCATATGTTGAAAGATATGGGAATTTAGAGTATGTAGATATTTCTCATCTTCAAACAGTTCTGTGATACTTCATCCAGCAGGAGCACTTGCTATTGATCGTAGTTCATTTTACTTGGCAATTTTATAGTATATAAGTACCATAATTCCTGTACTCATTCAATCACAGGAAGTGAAATTTACTGCCATATAATCTGGGGTTATCAAATTATTAGAAAAACAAGTTGATAAAATGGTATAAAATTCTGAAGATAGCCAATATCATGGGCGGTGCCAGGATTTTTTGAGAGGGGCTCGTTTCCTATGCTTACTTATTAGAGAGCTCAGGACTGTGCTGTCCATCATAGGAAAATAACATATGGTTGGGCACTGAGAGAGAAACCCCCCAAGAACCCCCCTCAACACCACTCCCACACCCCCACCCCGTGCGGCTTCCGGAGATTGACCTGGGATGTCGTTGTGCACACCGCAGAATAAGCCTCAGCTCCTCAGAGAGCTTGTCTTAAGAGGCGACTAACTGAGGCACCTGTGGGGTTCCCGGGTGTGAAAAGGAATAGGACCCAAATGTCGTGATATGACTGAAATATAGTTGAGAGCGACGTTAAATCATATTCACTCACTCACTCACTCACTCCCCGACACCCTTGATTATTTCTTTGTTATTTCAATAGTTTTAGAGAGTGATCAAATTTATTAGAACAGTCGATTAAATTTTGTCCAAAAAGTTGGAGGTGATTGAATTTTGATAGGGGGGTTGAATTGTTAGAAAGATTACTGTAGTATATTCTTGCTAATGCATCTTTTTGACTTTCAGATGAAATCCGACAAGACATAGAAGATGCTGTAAGTAGGATGAAACCATGGTATGTCATTCCAAAAAAATGTTTTGTCCTCTAAACTTTTTTTGCATAATTCAGGGATTTATAGTCCAAATCCAATTGATGAACTCACTCGAATGGAGTGATTTTGATTTTTTGGCAATTTATACAAATTGAGTGTATTTTGTGACTAGCAAACATTTTGCAAAAATGTTATATTGGTTTATCAACAGGCTGTTGAGTTTTGTCAAATTTTCTTGTATTTTAGTTATGAAACAATCATGCAGAAAGTAAGATAGTAGTCTATAAAACACTACCTTATTTCTTTTCGAACAGCATTTTTAGACTTAGAAGCAGAAATAACATTTTTGTGTCAACTGAGGCTAAAATACTCGGCATGGATATGTTATTTATTCCAAGAACTCAAAAGACAGCCAGTGAAATTTGTAGAATGCTAGCACAATTTCTCTCTACTGACGCCTGAGGTTTACTTTTGCCATCTGAATAATTGGAAGAAATGGGGCATTGCTGCATCTGTCATACTGATAATATTTTGTCTGCTTATTTTTTGCCCATATCTGTCAGTGTATGAATCAACTTTCCATTAACAGGAAGTCAGAAGATGGGAGTTGTATATTTGGAGGCTGGGCGCGAATGGCTTTACCTCTCACTGGCTTTAGTGTTGTTGAGGTGTGTTTTATAGCTAGCTTGTCTCATACACTGTTACATAATACGGTAGATACTTCATGTAGGGAGCTATTGTGTGAGTCTTTGTGCAGCTGAAAAGGCTCAAGTCTAGACATATTGTTGTCCCCAGACTGGGCTACTGTATGCATTGTCTCGTGATTCTTACATGGAGTATGAACCCATAATACAGTAAAACGAGTATAAACCAACATCTGAATAACATTGCAAGTACAGACAACTGTCATGCTCCAGTTTTCATTGTTTGAATGTGAATATATAATAATCTGCTCCCAAGCGTGATCTGCTCAGATAGCTTCTACATTCATAGTACATTACTTTAATATGCTGGTTTGATAGCACCCAGTATAAGCTATTTTCACAGGTTACAGCAATGTCACAAAGCTCAACTGTGCTCTCTTAACGCTATAGTTTCAAAACTTCATATAAATGTCTTCATCCTACTGTGCGACGTCACCAGGCAGTCACACTGACACAAAGAGCGATGTCACTCCAGCTCTTCTTGAAAAGCAATCTGTGAAATTTTTGAGTTAATAGTATTCAGGCACGGTTACAACAAAAAGTAGTTATTACATTCTGTATGCTTTGACAATAGATATATTTCAATTTATTTGTTATTCAAAAAGATATTATCATCACCAAATTTCAGGCCTATGGATCGTTTTCGTGATGTGTAGAACTGATTGGATTTTGTCTAGAACTTGTCTTTTTGTCTAGAATTGATTGTATTTTGTCATACCTATGTTATAGTTACATGTCTTTCATCTGCAGGTGGCCAAACCTAATGTCGGTGAGAATCATCCGGCGAGGGTCCGTGCTGATGTTACGATCACACTGAACCTCAGACCTGGCATCAAGAATGAGTGGGAATGTAAGCTTATCACTACTCCTAGCTCATTGTTATTGTTATCTCCTAGCGCATACATCTGGGCCAGGAGGCACTTCTAGTTTCTCACCACCACCAAGAATTTAATATATCTTTGACTGTCCTGTCGTTATTTGGCATGGGCATTTTCACCCAATGTCTTCGAAATATCTCTATGTAAATCATTGCATTGAGTAAGTATACCATGGAATGCCGAAAACTAGGCTCTGACGTGATTATAATAATATTGAATAATAAACAAAATGTCAGATTTTGTGAATAGCTGTTGTATATTTCGTACACAGATAATGCATTCAATGAACATTGAATTTACTAGATATTCAAAGTCAAATGTAGTTTGGCAGTGAATGCCGTTCTCGAGCTCCCTATGCAGGTATGTATACTCGAAAACCACCCCTGCTGGAATAGTACTCTGTGTGACAGGCTTTTTAAAATAATAATAAAGCCAAGTTTATGCAGAGAAAAGGCTGAAGTTCAAGCCCCTTTGAAGTCCAGGCCGAAATAACATTGGGGCGTCTCTCTTAGGTCAAAACAAACACGGATACGAACATATGAATTCAAAATAACCAGACAGAATGAATGGACCAGATGTTTTGTAATATACGACACATTGCCTGATGCCAGAAGCAAACTAGAAGTGTGTAACATTAGATTAGAAAATCTAGAATGCATTGACTACTACCTCTCTTCTTATAACATATGATGTAGATGCACAGTGAAATTGCATGTGTCATGATTGCGCAGGTTCAAAAAAAAAAATCAAGTGGTGCATCATGAGAGATCAGCTGATGTTGGAATAAATACTCAGCCTATGAAACTAATAAAATTAGTCTCACTCATGGTCCTCCGCATAATGACACTGCATCTCGTATTTCGTTTGTAGAGACTGCAATAGTCTAATGGTGTAGGCAGTTTGACGAGTGCCAATGCCATCTGGCTACTCTGATCTAGTGTTACACTTTTTCAGTTGGTTTGCTTCTGCTGGCGCTTAATTTACTCAAGTATGGGCATATTCGGTCACGAATAGGGATGATAAGGTCACGAATGCTTTTCGAAAAGCCTGTTATAATAAAACGACTTGCCCTCATCGTGGCGTAAAAGCTCTCCGTCATCGCTCAGCTTTGTCAGACGAACCCTGACGAGGGTTGAAGGTGAATGCAAGGAGATCTCCTATCATTGACAATATCCATTTTCAGCAATGAGGAAACACGACGTGGCCTTCCTGTTGACCCTACGACCTGACGTTCCCATTGGTTACAACTATAACTACAACAAGCCTTTCATCCCTCAAGTTGGTCTGGCCTATGTGAGAGGTTGTGAAATAGAGGGCATGCTGGATGAGAATGGAAAAGTCATTGAGGAAGGTACGGCATGGTCACTTAGAACAAACAGTAGGCTCAACAGTGGTGCTCTTATATCTTTTTCACATTGCGAGGTAAATAACTTACTCATGTATTATTATATTACACTGGAAATATGAAAGACGTGAAAAAAATGCTGATTTTACACTTTTTAATTGAGGACTATTGTGGATCAACGAAATGTTGATTAAAGTTTTTACACTGCCAAACTTTGGATGTAGGCAGGGTAAGCTTTTGCCTCTGATAGCATTTGGGTCTGCCTGTTCCTTCCCCCAATCCCCCAGGTCCTGAGTTTTTTAAAAAACAAAATCAATGTTCACATCTGCTTATCAGACTGAGTGAGTTAAAGGGAAATACATTCTTTGAGCTTGAGAGTCCCCAGCCCACCCCACCCTCTGTATCCCGCCATCTAACTCCTAAACTGTGTATCTCCTCTTCCTGTGACCTCGTGTCTTCTGGTAGCTAGAATCATGATGCACCGATACGAAACAGCCAATGAAAATGATTAATTTGGTTCATCAGCAAACCTTGTACCACTGGTTAGCCACAATGGGGTGACAAATTCAACTTCTTGTAGAAAGACCTACATGGGGAAATTCCACACCTTGCTTCAACCTGGCCTTCCAACATGTGTCACCTTAGATGAAGGACATGCTAGTGCTCCTCCCTGTATACAACTTGGTATCAAAAGGGCCGCCTCATCAAGTAGTGTTGGATCTAAATCGCAATTGGAATGAATTCTCACCTGGTGAGTGATGAAGAGAAAAAATGATCACCCTCCTTCAAAGATCCGGGTGCTGTATTGGCTGGGCTGATCAGTGTCCAGGATAATAGGAACTGTGGGCACTCTATTATGATCTTGGCACATGTAGGCACTATCATGGTATGACTGAAAAGTTGTTGAAAACAGTGTTATTTCCTACTCACTCATTCACTGAAAACATGAGACGGGGGTTTTTTTCATGAAAACTTTTCTCTTTACACTCGTTGACTGGCATGTCCAGACCTATTGGCTGTATTAGAAATACAACCATGACAGTACACATGTATTAATCTTGTCTGGTGAATTCTGTCTTCCACCTCAGGTCCAGATCCCAAACCAGAGTTGAAGGGAGAGATCAGGACATACAGAGTTTGGCTGGATCCAAACCAGTACCAGGAGGATATGACCAGAACAGTCAATGGACATGAGGTAATCTAACTTCAATCAGCTCTAGTCTTCTAAACTCTCTGAAAAGTGAAGTTGAGAATAATGCACTGAAATCAGTCTAACCTGAGAAAAACATCTCGGTGTTGAAATTTCATTCGGTTATGTGGAACAGAATCCAGTTCAAGCTGATACAAAATTCTGAAAGCTCATTGAATGTTCTACCCCCATACGTGGTGAAGTTCATTCACCAGTGGCAGCAGGCTGGCGGCCTCATGCAGTACAAGGCACATTTAGTTGATTGAAATCTAGATTGCAGATTTATCAGTTCATATTTTTGACTGCAGTATCGCATGTCCAGCTAACAACCAATCAGTCTTAGCACTGGGAATCTGACATTAACCTAGCATTACAGCACAATGATTGGATAACACAGATGTAGCAGCCAAGAGGCGAATGTATGGTGGTTTGAATCAGCAGGGGAAAAAGGAGACAAAGGGACATAGTGACACAAGCTGGTTTATGAGCATAGGAACATTTGTGGTACATGTATTGTATGTATTCTATTTCCATGAACTTGCGCTGTTTAATTTTGAGTTCCAACTCGTTGCACCAAGACTGTTTGAAGAGTACATGACTTGGAATGTCAACCTGCTTCTTTTTTTTATCAGGACATGTATGAAACGTTCAACGTGATACTTCGACGTAAACCCAAAGAAAATAATTTCAAGGCAGTGTTAGAGACCATACGAGACCTGATGAACACAGAGTGTGTTGTTCCTGACTGGCTACATGACATCATCCTGGGATATGGTGATCCTGGAGCAGCACACTACTCTAAGTAATACCTGCAGTTTGCTTTCAGCGGCTCACAGTGTCATTCTCTAGATCTATATCCTTGTACCTTACAACTTCTTGTTTGCAAGTTTTTAAAGATGAAATGCAAAGGTTTTCATATTTTTCTTTTTATATTCTTCATGTGTTATTTAATGATAGAACTAACTTCTTTCTACTTTGCTTGGTTTTATTTGAAGTATTTTGTCTTCTATTAGCTTTAGAAAAGTGCTTCAGAGTTATTATCTCAAGACCAGTCGATTTCAGAAATGGAATCCGTATGGCTTATCTGCTCTTGTTTGCTGCTGGTTTGTGATGTCATGTCAGACCACCTGGCTGGACGTCAATACTTGTAACATTCAGTCTTTGGGAGATCACAATCAAGGAAAGATCAGAATTCAGCTGGGCTTGGGGTACCAACTTTGTGAGAGCTTCTAAAAAGACAACTACTTCAAACCAAGCAAAGTAGATTCACCGATATTTTCATCATTATTTAACCAATTTAAAATATAAACATGAGAATCCAAAAAACTTTGCATTTCATATTTGAGTGCATGTAAAAAAGTCACAGCAATTTTAATTAGTAGATTGGTCATTGCAATATTTATTCCAACAAAGAAATTCCTTGCTAATTTAAATCTTGCCTTGTCATGTAAGTTGAGATATACATGTATTACTGAAAAGTGGCGTGAGAGGAATAATACTATAACAATATTTTATGTTTTTCCAACCTATCTTGTCTGAGAGTAATACAATATTTCCATTGTTACTGTTAAATTTGACCTACATGTTCTCTACTAAGGATGGAAGGCCAAATCACCAGACTGGACTGGAACGACTCCTTTATGACGATTGATCACTTGAAGGTCAGTTTTCCAGGTCACTCCTATAAACTGCCCACCGAAGATAGATCCAAGCTGGTGCCACCGTTCAGGTGAGTCAGTGGATTCATTTTTCAACAGCCAATGAGATTTGCCAATATTTTTCAAAATACGTATTGACCAATCGGCTGTCATATAGCTGGAAGATATCCCAATGGGCTTAGGAGTTCATAGATAACATTCTGTAGAAAATCAATCTTAGATTAGAAATTCTAACATGCTCCACATTATAGCCGTGTGCTAATTGGTCCAGACCTCAAAACATATAGAGATTTTCACACAATAATCTTCATTTGTTTTGTTGTGATCTCTTTCATTCACGTGGCGAACTGGCGACGTCTCATTCTTGTGACGCAGTGCTACAAAGCTGAGCATCGATTGGTTCACTCATTGCACAGTGGGCAGAATTCCGCTCAGCATCTCGTGAACGGACAGTACGCGCAAGTATAGCCTGCAAATCAGTCGGGAAATTATCGCATCAACACGGGATAAGTTTGCAGAAAATTTGCCAATCCGTTTATGGAATGAGGAAATATTTATCATTTTACATGTTAGAATGGACTTAAATGACCTTCTTAGTGAATATTTTCATGTAATAATTTTTTACCCCTCGGGCAAAATATTGTCGTCGTCAGCATCGTCTGTCCGTCTGTCCGTCTGTCTGTCAATCTTTCTTGTGAACACGATATCTCAAGAAGAATTATAACCAGGCATTGTGAATTGATACCACATATGTATTGGGTGAAGGGTCAGAAGCCTATTAAAAATGACTGACCTTGACCTATTTTATCAAGGTCAAATTCTAGTATTTGCTATATTTTTTGAAGGATTGAAGCTAGGGTCTCCAAATTCATATTATATATGCAACTCGTGATTGACTAGAAGTCTATCCCAGTTGACTGACCTTGACCTATTTGTTATAGGTCATATACTGTTTATTGTGATATAAGATGAAGAAATAAAGCTAGGCTTTCCAAATTAATACTATATATACATCTGGCGAAGGTCCAGAGGTGTACTGAAGATGACTGACCTTGACCTATTTTATCAAGGTCAAATTATAGTATTTGCTATATTTTTTTAAGGATTGAAGCTAGGGTCTCTAAATTCATATTACTTATGTAACTGGTGATTGGCTAGAAGCCTATCCCAGTTGACTGACCTTGACCTATTTTTTCAATGTCATATACGGTTTATTATGGTCTAACATGAAGAAATATATCCATGGTTTCCAAATTGATACTATGTATACACCTGGTGAAGGACCAGAGGTGTACTGAAGATGACTGACCTTGACCTATTTTGTCAAGGTCAAATTTTAGTATTTGCTATATTTTTGGAAGGATTGAAGTTGGGGTCTCCAAATTCATATTACTCATGCAACTCGTGACTGACTAGAAGCCTATCCCAGTTGACTGACCTTGACCTATTTTTTATAGGTCATATACTGTTTATTATGGTCTAACATGAAGAATATAGCTAGGCTTTTCAAATTAATACCATGTGTACATCTGGTGATGCTCCAAAGGTATGCTGAAGATGGCTGACCTTGACCTATTTTATCCAAGTCAGATTCTGTTTAGTACAATATTCTATGAAAGATTATATCTACATTGTACAAATTTATGTCACTTATGGCTGGACCTGAAGACTAATGAAGAATATCACTGACCTTGACCTATTTTTAAAAGGTCAAATTCTATATGTTAAGTTTAAGATCTCCAAATTCATGTTCCCTATGCGATTAGAATTGACTTGAAAAATTTTGAAGATGACTGACCTTGATCTATATTTCCAAGATAAAATTACTTGATTGGATTATAAGCTTTTTAAAAGAGTATATTTAGAGCTAAGAATTCGGTCATGCTCTACCAGAACCTCCGGCCTTGGCAAAAGCTGAACTACAGTCAACCCTACTAGGTCACATTTTTGTTATCTAGTTCTAAAAATACACTGATGATGTTATACAATGCATGATTGCTGGGTGTAGACAATAACTGATAGCCGAGGGGTATTGAAGCCCATGGGCTATTTTTATGTTTAGTTTTAGACCTCATCAAAAAACATTGATTGACGGCCTAAAACTAAACATAAAAAAATTATTACATGATAATATTCACTAAGGCGGTCATTAACTACTAAAGACACCACAGATGCAACAAGTGTAAAATGTCTTTAACAAACCTATATTTATTGTCCCCTGTGGGAGCTGACTATGGAAATGTTGTTTGTGCATCCATTCATCTAGAGGGCTAGGACCTTGATCTTTGATACAGTGCTGCCCTATGTGGACCTCTAAGTCTAGTTCACTCAGGACTGAGCGTGACCTAGTTTCAAAGGTCACAGAGGTCAAATGTGAATTACAACACATATAAGGGAAGTGGGAAGAGGTGCCGACATACTGACAGAGACACATGACTTCACAGTATAATCTTTTGGTTAACCTATTCTAAAGCACATACCAAGAATCTAACGATTCGTGATATGTGTTGTATCTCAGGTATGCTTTATTGTACCTGTTCATGTGGCAACTTGGATGACATGACCACACGGCCCCTAGCACCGGCATAAGCGGTATTAGATACAAATCTTGAGCTATGATGGAAATGCCCTGACAACTCATATATTGGTAATTGGTGAGCTGTGTCGCTGTGACAACTTGTACACTGGGGATTGGTGGCTGTATTGCACTCACAGTTCCTTGTGAACACAAAGGAGCAAATTGAGCTTGTACATTGATCTTTGATACAATGCTGTCTAATGAGGACCCAGTTTCAAAGGTCTCAGAGGTCAAAATGTGAATAGCACTCACAGCCTGGTGTGATTTCTCGAATGCAAGGCCTGCTTTTGCACAGGGCTGCCTCACATTAACCGTTATGGCAATTCACTGGAGACACTTGTCGAGAGAATTTTACTCCTATAGGCAACAAGCATTTTAAGACAGGCTGCCTGGTGGGGGCCCTGCTAGCTACTCAGCTTGCATTAATAAATGCAATCATATGCTTAGAGCCTCCTGGGGCTCCCAGAGTTCAACTGGAATGTCGTCATGCACACCCCAGGTCATGGTATGAATAGGGCTTAGCACCTCTGACAGCTTGGTGTAAGAGGTGACTACCTGGGGCACCCGTGGGGTTGCAGGGTGTAAAAAGGAATACAGGTTCCCATAAAAGTCCTATGTGTCATCATTCTATAAATATCATAAATTCCGAATTTTGCAGGTTGACATTCCCACAGAATCGTCCAAGGGCGAAGAGGAAAGACTGTGGAGATGACACAACAAGTGAGGATAAGTCTATAGCAGTAGAATCTCACACCATCGCCAACAGAGGACCTTACTCTTACTGTCGGCCTAAAGTGTGAGTGGATGTTGATATATTATTGGTGTTAATATGGGACCACTGTAGGAAAAGATTGCATTATCAGATTTGGAAGGAAGTTAATGACTTCACACACAGAGAAGAACCTGAACCCAGGCAGCAAAAAATTAAACAAAAAAAATGGGATAATTTCAAAATATGCATATATAATTTGCAGGCCTGTTTCATTCAGTTTCAGGGGGTTTTCCATATATATATATATATTGTCTGATGCTTGGTTGTATGCAGAAACTCCATCCTGTTCACACCGACTCAGATCGAGGCAATCCGAGCAGGGATGCAGCACGGTCTGACATTAGTCGTCGGACCACCGGGCACTGGGAAAACTGATGTGGCTGTTCAGATCATCTCCAATATCTACCACAACTTTCCAGAACAACGGACACTTATCGTCACACACTCTAACCAGGTAAATACAACAGCAACTATGATACTATACCTTTGGATAAGACCTTGTGATGGTTTAGTATGGAAGTTAACTATCGATCTTGTTGTTGTGACCCATTTCAACCAATATTCATTGAGCTTTTATTGTCTTGGACAGCCCTGCCTCACAGCTGGCTGTTCCCGCCTGTAATAGGGGTACGGCTCCCAAAAGGTTAACATTAGGAAATTGCCTTAAATAAAGAAGTATGTATTCCCGGTGTCTGATATTTAGATATTATCGGAGGCTGCCAGTTCACAAAACATATTAAAGTTTCAGAAATGTTTTCGACTTGCAGAAATCAATTTAAGAAGACAATAATGTTGTAGCAAAGGAATCTGTTCTCCAGTTGCGCGGGTCATTGACAGCAGATGGAACAGTTCATCTATTATTCTTCCTTCTCATTTGTCAACAGTTGTCTGGGAGAATACCTTCCTGTCAGTAAGAAGATTGAAAATGCCACTGTTTTCTCTAAGCTACCTGGTTACATGCAAAAGCTGGTATACCAGAACCAGTAGTCCGACTTATCATGTGAGACACATAGTGTCAAAGTGAAAGTCTATCAGGAGTTCCAGCAATTCTTCTTCTGAGATCAAACTAATCTATGTTTCGTATTTCTGTGTCACAGGCGCTAAATCAGTTGTTCGAGAAGATCATGGCTCTGGATATAGACGAGCGTCATTTGTTGAGAATGGGTCACGGAGAGGAGGCCTTAGAGACTGAGAAAGACTTCAGCAGGTTCGTGCACATATTTATTTCACTGGGGCAGTAAGTGTGGTGGGATTTACCTGCTGTCACTGCTGGTTGCATGTAAGACAATGGTACAGGGGGCGTAAAAAAAAGCCTTACCTGTGCTATTTTACACCCCCTGTACATTTGTCTCTGGCATTAACTGTCATGGCGGTCACTAATTCTGACCTGGCTCATGTCATCAGATCAAACATTTGATGACAAGCATTTGATGTAAGACCCAGCATTGAGAATCCAATGATGGCATGGAGAGGAATAAATTAATTACAGCCTTGGTGTGCTTGGTCATTTAAATTTGCTCCAAAATAATGGTGGGGTCATAATTGGCATTTTGAATTACCAACCTGAGAGTATTTATCACCAGTTGGCTACGCATCATTGATGTAAGGGAACATGTAGGGTGATATGGGGGATCAGGTTGTACGGCATACTCTGTATGACCAGTGCTCCATTGGACAGCTTGTCGTAAGAGGCGACTAACTGAGGCACCCGTGGGGTTCCGGGGTGTGAAAAGGAATAGAACCCAACATTGTGATATGGCTGAAATATAGTTGAAAGCGGCGTTCTATCGTATTCACTTACTCACTTACAATGAAAGTGTCCAAGTAAAACCAAACCAAACATTCTCAAAGTTAGATATTTAATTAATCTGTTCTAATGAGACTTTTTTCCATGAACCTTTATACAAACTCTATGATTGGCTGGACTTTCTTCCAGTTTTCTTCACAGGCCAATGAAATCCCAGATTACTTTTTGGAAATTTGATTTGACCAATCAGATGCTTTAAAACTTGTATCCTATGATTCACTGTTATATCTGTAAAACTTCATTTACACGTTATTGTGTTATCAGGTATGGCCGTGTGAATTATGTGTTAGCTCAGAGATTAGAGCTTCTTCAGGAAGTGGCCCGCTTACAAGAGAGCCTGGGAGTCCACGGAGACGTGTCCTACACCTGTGAGACAGCAGGGCACTTCTTCCTTTATCAGGTATATGAACAGAGAAATAGCAGGATACTTCTTCCTGTATGGCTTTCCGATCTATTATCGTGCATTTTTTAAGGTTTATCGCGAATATACAAAAATGTATGTACTGACCAGATAAATGCTGAACTCATCACCTTTTTTATACGCCCGCCCAAAAGGCGGACGTATTATGTGATGGCGGTTTCCGTCCGTCTGTCCGTCTGTCCGGTTTTCGTGTCCGGTCTATATCTGGGACAGTTTCCTATCCACAGCTCCAATTTTTGGTGAGTGGATACCCTACTGGGAGACGATGTGTCGCATAGATCAAAGGTCACAGGTCAAAGGTCACGGGCCTAAAAACCAGGAAATCACTGAAGTGTTCGTGTCTGGTCTATATCTGTGAACGTTTTCTATCCACAGTTGCAATTTTATGTGAGTGGATACGCCAGGTGGAGACGATGTGTCGCGTACCAAAATTGAGGTCGCGCTCAGAGGTCAAAGGTCACTTGCCAAAAATCAGAAAATCATTGATCGTTGACAGTTTTCTATCTACAGTTCTAATTTTTGGTGAGTGGATGCCCTAGGGGAGGGACCATGTGTTGCATATTAAATGTAGGTCAAGGTCAGAGGTCAAAGGTCAGTGTGATCAAAAAATCTAGAAATCGTTAAAAATTTCTAATTTTTTGTGAGTGGATTCAATAGGCGGAAATGAAGTGATGCATACCAAAAATTAGGTCAAGGTCAAAGGTCACTGACCCCAAAATTAGGAAATTATTAAAAATAACATTTTTTGTGTCAGTAGATACATTAGGGGGACACAATGTGTCACATACCAAAATGTAGGTCAAGGTCACTGACCCCAAAATCGTGAAATTGTTAACAATCATGATTTTTTGTGTCCATTGAGAAATTGAGGGGAGACGGTTTGTCATGTACCAAAATTTAGGCCACGGTCAAAGGTCAAGGTCACTGCGACCCCAAAATCAGGAAATCATTAAAAATCATGATTATTTGTGTGCATTGATAGATTGAGAGAAGACGATGTGTTGTGTACCAAAATTGAGGTCAAGGTCAAAGGTCAAGGTCACTGTGACCCCAAAATCAAGAAATCATTAAAAGTCACATTTTCATATGCCTGTTGAAGACGAGGTCGTGTAATGCGATGTTGCGTTCTGTCCATTCATCCATTAACATTTGTTGTCCATGCGATAGCTCTAGTTTCAAGGTATGGATTGGTACCAAACTTTGAGTATACCTTGCTCGCATGGCAAAGTGGAGCCATACATATGACATCAATTTGTCAAAGGTCTAGGTTGCAGTCCCCCAAAACTGAATCAAGCTTAGCTGACTAAATGTGTTGAAATATTGTTGGAATATTCGAAGTTCTTTCCCCTGCATTTATATGGTATTGCCCTGTGGAGTTGTCTCCCATGTTTGAAACGCTTCATTTAGTTAAACTGTTGTGAAATAAAAACCATACATTTACTAATTTAACGGGGAGAGGAGTCCTTTATGAACTTCACACCTGTTTAGTAACTCAAGAACAAAGGTTTACTTCATCACTTTCTTCTTCCTTCATGAAAAATTCTCTCGTCTGAAAGGAATCCATTTGCAGGAAAACTACTATTTTCTTGTGTTTGACTATTGTCGAATTCAGTGTGGGATATGTGAGCTCTCAGCTCTTGCTTCAAGGTCAACTAGTTACCAAGAGTTAAGCTCATTTTAGTTTTTCATTCAATATAAGATGTGATATACATGTATGTTACATTCTCATAAGCAAAAAATTGTAGACCTTTC
>JAVTVY010004386.1:0-38509 GCA_036873755.1 Hanleya hanleyi
CGACATCGGGCCTTACAAACTAGTCTTTTGTGTTAAATGCCGTCATTTTCATCTGACGACGATACAGCTCACCAATCCCCAGTGTACGAGTTGTCACAGCGAAGCAGCTCACCAATTACCAATATACGAGTTGTCACAGCATTTCCATCATAGCTCTCTAGATTTGTATCTAATACCGCTTATGCCGGTGCTAGGGGCCGTGTGGTCTCATCAGCCAAGTTGCCACATGAACAGGTACAATAAAAGCGTACCTGAGATACAACACATATCATGAATCGTTAGATTCTTGGTATGTGCTTTAGAATAGGTTAACCGGAAGACTATACTGTGAAGTCATGTGGCTCTGTCAGCATGTCGGCACCTCTTCCCACTTCCCTTATATGTGTTGTAATAAAACAAATGTCTTCAAATGTCAAAATGTACCGCAATTGGATGGTAAACGTAAATAAAAGACGAAAACCGCCTTATGGCCGCCATTTATATTTCTCGTGTTGCTTCCAGCGGGAAATAATAGGCTCAAAATGAGCATCCAAGCTCTAGTGAGAAAGGTGTGGTATGTAAGTAGCGTTCCCCACAGCTGACATCTGAGTATTTCTAGGTAGCAAAATGTCCTAACTTAGAATTGAAAAGTAAATTAAAATACCAGTTTCAGAATATCTCTTATGGAAGCCTTTTGAGTTTTTACTTGTCTACATGGAAAGTTATTCAAACGAGCTCATACAGAGCCTGGAATGAGTGATTCTCTATGAACGAGCTCAATTATTTGAAGGATTTGATCTGGATTGCAAAAAAATTCCTAATCGAAAGCGATACTTCAATTCCAGACGACACATGATGACCGTCATTTTGAGTTTGGCCATGGTGCTTCTCCCAGAAAAGTGCAAAATGGACTCTATGTCGTAAGAAATGTTAGGTTATCAAACTGGAATTGCTTGAACGTGATGAATGTATGAATTGAGGTAAAATAGTGCCGAAAATTCGACGTCTGTTGATAATATGGCGGGGGAAAAAATATTTCTATAAACCCTCTTGGCCGCCATACTGAATTTACCCATGATGAAGTCGCGCACTACTCGTTAATCTGCTTGTTTTAGCGCCAAGTCGAGACGAATAAGTAGCATAAACACCCATAGGTTAAAACTGATCGCGATCAATTAACATAGCAAGAAGCAATGAAGCATCAGCTCCACGCCGTCGAACGTCATCGGTGAAGATGGTTTACCCAGAGCTCAGTAGCTGCGTAATAATATCCGGTTCAGTGTCTTTCTGGGAGTAGAAATCGACTTAATTATGATTAAAGACGCAAATAATTCGTTTCGTACATTTCCGAAATTCAATAATTGGGAAACATTCAAACAACGTCTTTCAGAGTACCCAGATCAGACGTCATATATAATATGTTGTTTGAATGCATTATCTTGGTAAATAGTAAACAGGCTGGTACGCAAATGTGGTAAGCTCGCTTGATCATCGAAAGCGCTACTTCGTTAGCTGTTCACTACTTGCGCCCCTCACAAATAGGGAAATACATCTGTGCGAGAGGCCTCTATTCATCCATCGAAAATAGCCAAACGTAGTTTGCACAAATGGTTTCGTATCAACATTTGTTAATGATTGGCACAAACAAAGCTGAATATAACTGCTCCAATCGGCTCGATTTCATGGTCCTTGAGTTCAGTTGACGTGAAATGTGGTCCTTCATACGAGACGCTTCGATCTGTCTGTCCATGGAAAACGAACATGTGTTGTAATTAGTATTCGACTTCATCCGAACCACTTTCGACAAGTTCGAATACGCAAGAACAACTCTCAAGAACCTACCTCTATAGAATGGACCGGCATTGTCCGTGTGAATAATCTACCAGAGTCCGTTGGAAACCTCACATGGATGAAGGCATGTCGAGGTGTGTCGGATCTATGCCTGGCCAGTTAAAATGTTCCACTCTCCGACCTGTCGTGATGCTCGTTTTCACTGGAGTAACAAGCAAAATGTTGAAAAGCTGCACCACGTCAGATCCATCCTTCTCTTATTCAGAATACAGCCTCGGACATTTCGACACAGAATCGGCATTCTCGTTATACTGCGGCTTCTCGAACTCGATTTCATAGTTGTAAGGAGATACGAATATCGCAAACCTTTGCAAACAAAATTTTTCAATACCGGCACATCAATCTTTGGATCCAATAATTTTGTCAACAGCTTGTGGTAAATAAATTGGCGAGTTATGTAAGAGGTGGGAAAAGTTGACGAGGTCTAACGACTAGAAAGCAATCATATGACTTCACAGGAAACCTTTTCTCGGCTCCGAGGACTCGATCTAAGACGTAACACGATGAAATGTATTCCGAAATGTTGATCACAGTCGACAAGTTCGGAATCCTGGAGAAATAACATACCTAAATGATGTTTGATGGAGTTGGGTATTGACAATTACATTTTTTTCTAATTTAGTGTAGCATGCGCCCTGCTGAATCAATCATATTACAGAGTCCATCATGAATGAGCGCGCATCGGTGCCAATGCCAGGTCCGCGTTCTTCAGGACTCTGAACCATCTCTAAATTTCGCAAATGAGCCTTGTCGTTTTTTCCCCGTCACTAATAAATCATCCAGGTAACTGACTCTCCCCAGCATGTCCTGTACTAAATTTTTACGCTGGAATATGCAGACACAGATGAAAGTCCCAAGGGTATGCTATATTAAACAAATATCCCTTTATGTGAGAGAAATGTTTAGCCTTTCTCTACAATCATCTGCTGCGAAAGATCGGTCACCTTCCACGATTTTCGGAACAAGATAACTGTCGACTTGTAGACTCTGGTTGATTGTTGTATAAAAAGAACCACATATACGCTCACCATTCTTGAAAGATTATCTCGCGGATAATGTCACGTTAGAATCATTATTAAGATTATATGAAACAAAAATCCAGGCAGCGAATTAAAGGCAATGTGTGAAATGCTTCAGACCATTCTGAATTCTACAAATATGGATGATCGTCTCAAAGAAATAACCAAGCCGTGACGCAATAACAATTTCATATAAACACTTTGCAGAGAACGCATGACAAAATTATCATACTCATCAAAACGATTGACAGACGAATACATCGAAGTAACTATAGGCACAGAAGTACGAGATTCTCTTTTCGAACCAGAATGTCACCCTCAGTGAAGGGATTAGAAGAACCTCCTGAATGCTTAAAGAACCTGAGAACCTGTTAGACATTCGCTATAACTCTTTAACGGCTTTTGGTATCAATTACAATGCCCAAAAATTTACACAGGTACGAACAAGAGTAGACTTTCATGATGGAAGCATACAAGATCTCGGCGAGATATACGTTCTCACTTGTGCCATGGAAGATGTACAATTCAATCTTGTGTATTTCCAACATTGCTGTCTCTTTCTCCAATGCTTTGCCATGTCCTTTTTGGTCACGGTTCCAAGACAGGTGGTACACAAAGTTTCCCTATATTTTATGTTAATTTTGGCCGAAAAGTATTGTGCTTTGCCGAAACTGAAGTTGGGCCTTTAGAAATCACAGGTTCTGGAGAATAAGTTGCTGGTCCGCATTTCTCTGATATGATTTCAGTCTAGAGTAAACATGAAAATAAATCACTCTCTGGAAATCTTTCCGAACTGTATTTCTAATCCAATATCTGCTTTACAATTACAGATATTATATTATAATATCACCAATAAATTAGAGACCAGTACTTTCTTAAATCGTCATGATCCACTATATATTTTACTATAGGATCGGGAATGTAATAATATGCCATCACAATCACAATATAGGTTATTAACATTGCGTGGCAAGTTTTCCTTACCCCAAGCTGTGACTTCACCGCGTTTTCGCAAGTATTTTTTTTTAATTTACCGACAGTCCATGCAGAATATTTCGATGGGATTGCATAGTTATGCGAAAATGCTGAAGGGAATACCCCACTCAACATACGCGTTTCACTTATTTGCGGCTGACTTTTTACTTCCAGGAGTGAAGGATCGCGAGGGCCTTGAGCAGCGCGTAGCCCCATTCTACAAACCTGGAAGAGCGACTTAAAGAAATAATCTCGCAGTGGTCCACTAACTGTTTTATAAAATCATTGCATGGTAAACTTATCAAACGTATGATATCGCTTGGCAGAATAATGCACCAAAGCAGCCAAAGCACAGAGTAAAAAATGAAGAAAACATCACATTGAAGGTACAAGTAATCGACATATTGGTCGGTGATTCGCCCTACTATTTGCATCCTTGACGTCACAACAGCACTCACACATTATAGTAGAATTGTGCTCGACGCAATCTATAAGTTAAGTCCATCCTATATAACCGGAAATCTAGATTGAAAAAGACCATTATAGTTTTGGCAAGAGAACATGAGGCTAAACTTGTACTGAAGCACTCAGTACAACTTCATCGACGTAGACCCCGATCCACAATCACAATAACTGGCGCTGGAGCAACGGTTCACCCCCTCTCCGCCTCTTCGTGTCTGTTGACTATTCACAGAAAGAGTAACTCAATGCAAAGAAAGAGAAATGAATTCGTTGACGGGCAATATGGTTAACATGCTCAAATTTAAAATAAACCGCATGTATTGTGTCAGTTCTCGCTTGGCAAATACAGAGAGAAACAATATTTGCCTCGTCATGTTCAGATATATCAGATGTTGTAGAGGTTGTATAAGACGATCGAGTTTGGCGTTATATTTTTGGGGCTATCAGTGTAATTGGGGTTTTATCTTACTACTGATGCCTTTCTGTTTAACTAACAAACCGAAATTTGAAAATGGGGATAAAAGTTCATTGGTCATATTCCCTTTACACAATTATTTTCTGTGTAAATGTACTATCTCTTAACCTTAATTAACCTCCTCGTCTTGTACATATATACAGAGGTATTATTAGAGGCTGCACAGTATCTAGACCATGGAGATGACGATGCGAAGACGAAGCCTTATGTTGTTGCATACAGCCTGGCTGTTACTGAACCGATATTGGAACTTTCAGAAAGACAAGTAGACCGGCGTCAAAGCAAGTGGGTAATTATCGTACAGAATTTCAGCAGATGGAATAAACGTCGATGAGAAGATAAATAATTATATTATCGAAGCAACTGCGGTGACTGTGCTGAAAGTACATGTATTCTAGTCGATATGATGATATTGCCAAGCCGAAGAAGACAAGCAAGGAATATTTGTCATTACTAAGCATGTCAAGTATCCCAAGAAAGATTCATCTATGTTCGACCGAACTGTGGCATATAAGCACACTTGCATCTAAAAGAAATTGAATGGTCATAATTTTAAATGGGGTTTTACGTTAATGTTGCTTTCTCAGTATTCAGCCAATATATCGGTATGTTAATAATAAGATACTAGAACCTGAACCAACAACAGTGTCACCATCCCTGCTGCGAAATTTTCCCGGCAATATATTTCTGAGAGCCTATCATATGCCAAGTTGTGAACCACTTGTCTGCGCTGTGACAGTGGATTGATATGACTTACATCTGTTTACTGTGATGTGACTTACATGTGACTTACTTACTCTTACATATCTTAGCGATTTAAAATACTGATATTGTAGTATGAAAGTCAATTTCTGAAATCGGGATATAGATATAGTACTTCAAGCTATGACGTATTTGGTATCTGTGGTAAGGCCATATAATGCACTAAATGAAATTTAAGCCTGTTTGAGGCGATTGTGACGTCATATAATATGATTATAGATCAAAATGGCATTTTCTCCATCCTCCGATCTTTATGATCAATATAAAAAGTGATCGTATTATTTTTATTCAAACGACCTAGAAATGTATTGAACATGAATTTCCGATAAACAGAACATTTTTTTGTTTTCATGAAAATATGTTTAGGAGCTGGCAGCATAATGCAATGTGGTCGAATTTCTAATCACTAGAACCCAACTACTGGAAGTATAGATAGTAAAACACCAGTCGAATAGTTAGGATATTTTAAACTATGGTATATTTGGTATTTTTAGTTAAATAATGCATTAAATGACTATATAATATTTAAGTATGTTTGAGACGATTATGAGGTGCAAATGACGTGATAATGTGACATTGGTCAAAAAACATTTTCGTTCCTCTCCGCACTGTGCGATCAATATTATAAATTATCACATCATTTTTTCTCAAAGCATCTGGAAATAAATTGAATATGCATTACTGATGATCGAAGATCATTTTTTGTCTCCATTAAAATATGTTGCTGTCAGGGTCCAAATTTCAAGGACTATGGCAGTTTCCGTCATGGAGGTAAAGTAATGAAATACAGAAAACCGTTGGTCATGAAGTTGAAAACCATATAATATTTGTTATTTGTTGCAAGAAAAAAATCTCTGATATAATAATCACAAGTTAATACATTTTTGACATCGACATGACATGGGTGTGACACTATAACACAAAAAATTGACAATAAATTTCTTGTCTGTCGTGTCTAACTTCTTATTAGTAGTGATAATGCAAAATGATATGGACCAATATTCTACCCTAAATGAAGTGGTAATAAAGGAGTCACTCTACATCATCATATGAGCCTCCGTGGTCATGTTGCTGTAATTGAAGATCGTTTTTTGAATGTCATGAATAAAACTCAATACGGCAATCCATTAGATGATGAGTCATCGTATTGAGCTAAGGGAATTTTACATTTCAATAAATAATTTCCCTTAGCAGCTAGACTTCATTCACCGTGTATCTGGCCCTATTTCATCTTCTCAAAGCATTACATCACATTATTGTTCCGGTTTACACGAATCAATGAAAAGATCTGTTTGACAAAAAAATGACTAAAAAGCACACACACGTTGGGAGCGATTGTGAGCATTCTCGTGTGGGCGTCTGTGTATCGATCGATCTGTTAGGATGGTCTGGCTTGGTTAGTTATCCATACCAGTTCTGGATATAAATAGTCCCAGAATAAAGATGACGACGGATACAATTTTGTAGAAGTCCATTCTGACTATATTTAGTACAAGCTCTCAGAGAAAAAACTTTCTCCAGTCTCAGGTAGAGTGGCGAATGCACATATATACAGTTTACAGAAGCTTTTTAGCCCACCATCACCAGATGGTGGGCTGTTCAAATCGCTTTTCGTCCGTGGTCCGTCGTCAGTCGTCCGTCGTCAGTCAGTCGTCCGTCCATAAACAATTCTTGTTATCACGATTTCTCAGGAACTACTGCATGGATCTTCTGAAATTTGGTACACAGGTTCCCCTTGGGGTCTAGTTGTGCAAGATACCTTTTCTGGTCCGATTCGCAAATCCAATATGGCCGCCAGGCAGCCATCTTGGATTTTCCCATGAAACTTTGTTATCGCGATTTCTCAGGAACTACTTCATGGATCTTTCTCAAATTTGGTAGGCAGGTTCCCCTTGGGATCTAGTTGTGCATGATAGCTTTTCTGGTCCGATTTGCAAATCCAATATGGCCACCAGGAAGCCATCTTGAATTTCCCCATGAAACTTTGTTATCGCGATTTCTCAGGAACTACTTCATGGATCTTTCTCAAATTTGGTACACAGGTTCCCGTTGGGGTCTATTTGTGCAAGATACCTTTTCTGGTCCGATTCGGAAATCCAATATGGCCACCAGGCAGCCATCTTGAATTTCCCCATGAAACTTTGTTATCGCGATTTCTCAGGAACTACTGCATGGATCTTTCTCAAATTTGGTACACAGGTTCCCCTTGGGGTCTAGTTGTGCACGATACCTTTTCTGGTCCGATTCTTAAATCCAATATGGCCACCAGGCAACCATCTTGGATTTTCCATGAAACTTTGTTATCGCGATTTCTCAGGAATTACTGCATGGATCTTTCTCAAATTTGGTACACATGTTCCCCTTGGGGTCTAGTTGTGCAGGATACCTTTTCTGGTCCGATTCGCAAATCCAATATGGCCAGCAGGCAGCCATCTTGGATTTCCCCGTGAAACTTTATCGCGATTTCTCAGGAACTACTTCATGGATCTATCTCAAATTTGGTACACATGTTCCCCTTGGGGTCTAGTTGTGCAAGATACCTTGTCTGGTACGATTCGCAAATCCAATATGGCCACCAGGCAGCCATCTTGGATTTCCCCATGAAACTTTGTTATCGCGATTTCTCAGGAACTACTTCATTGATCTTTCTTAAATTTGGTACAAATTTTGTGCAAGATACCTTTTCTGGTCCGATTCGCAAATCCAATATGGCCACCAGGCAGCCATCTTGGATTTCCCCGTGAAACTTTATCGCGATTTCTCAGGAACTACTTCATGGATCTATCTCAAATTTGGTACACATGTTCCCCTTGTGGTCCAGTTGTGCAAGATACCTTTTCTGGTCCGATTTGAAAATCCAGTATGTCCACCAGGTGGCCATCTTGAATTCCCCCTCAAAACATTGTTATCGTGAATTCTCAGGAACTACTTCATTGATCTTTCTTAAATTTGGTACAAATTTTGTGCAAGATACCATTTTTGGTGCGATTCGAAAATCCAAGTTATGCTATATATGGAGTATAGAGACTATCCATACCTTCACCTTCTATATCAAGGAGTTCAAATGATTCTGAATTAAAATGTATTTCTTCAAATTTCAAATCAGTTTACTTTAGTCCACGCCGTTGCAAGTGAACTGCCCCATCGTTTCGTCTGCCGAAGGGTCGGCTACACGAAGGGATGTAGACTCGACAACTGTAGACTAACTGCATGTTGCGATCCGAGGGAGATAATTAGGATTCAGACACTTTCAAAGTTTCAAAAATACTGCACGGACCAGATCCCTTCAGTATTAAGTTGTGTACCATCTGACTATTTTCGAGCATGGTATCTTAAAAGAGATATCTCAAACTAGCCCAGTAAATAGAACGAAATTAGCATTCGTTTCTCATTATAAAATCTTTGGTCTGTTTCATAGCTCATGCCAAAGTGTCAGACAGATTTGTCTTTGCTTTCATTACCCAATGATGACACGTGCAAAAAAACCAAAATAAAAATACTACAAAACGAAGACGAAGGATCCTCTAGACATTCAGTTTCAGACTAACTTTGTTCATTCCAGTTGTACTATAAGAACTGACATAGAAATCTTGAAACTCCTGAAACTGATAAAGATAATATCTTGGTATTTTTCAGTGTCCTTTTTTCGCTCAAATTTAAAATTCTGCAAACAAAATTACAAATCAATTGTTGGTTCTTAGTAACAATGGACAAAAAGATCCTCTTGTTATTAGCTTACAATTATCGGACAATGGTGGGCGCCAAGACCCTTCAGGATCTCTCGTATACATTAACTTTGTGAGAACAATTCAGTCAACAGACACATCTAGATATTAACATTGCCATTACAACTAACCTTGGTTAAACTGTTTGGAAGAGAACGATAGCTCACCTTAAGGATAGCTGTCCCCTTAGAGGGTCAAAATTGGTCATTTTTTTTTATTTCTTCATTCAAATATTCACTATTTCCTCTAACATTTGGTGAAAAAATGAAATCAAAATTATAAATAGAAGTGCTTCAATATTAGGATTAAAAATTTAGTTTTTGAGGCACTGGAACAATTAAACAGATTGCCTTAGCTTGGGCTTGGCTTCTGTTATTTTTGTCTGTTAAATTTCCCTTTCCAAAACTCATTTCCGCAGTATTATGGTAAGCTAATTATCTATTAGTCCTACCTATTTACATTAATCCACCCCCTTCTGATCAAAACCATGCAAACATCCGTATTTTTGTTTCTAATTATAACAGTGACACTTCACTCAGACACCCGCCGTGAAGTGATCTATACACAAGTGTGAACAATTCTCAGCTGAACAATTTTTAGGCGGTTTTTTAAGTTTGAATTGGACTTTAAACCGCTTTGATGAAAAAAACCCATGGTATAATAGCTATCCAGAATAAACAGGAATTCGTGTAGGTCCCATTAGATAGATTGAAAATGTATTTGACAATAGAATTCAAACAATTTTTTTGGATTAATTCATCAGATGTATAGCTGGACACATTTTGCCCGATTTCTAGCCTTACATTTTTGTACAAAATCCGAGATTTAAACGTTTATTTCTCGAAAAGTATCCATGCTACGCTTTTGAAATTTGGCATGCTTGTTACTTATAAGGTGATATAGGGGGCAGTTACCTATAACATGTTGGAAGGCTGCTGTAAAAAGGCCTACATATAGGGCCTCGCTCAGAGGAGGACCTAAACACAGAGCCTATTCATATTTCATATATCAAAATATTTCTATGTATCTCAGGAATATTTTCATGCCAAAACATCTGAGCGTTGAAAAAGAAAATTTGACTCACTGACCTGTATTCAACAACAACAACAACGCTGATATGTGGGCTCATTTTCCACAAAATACATCAACTTCCGCTGACGGCTCATGTATCCACTACGCAAATGAGATGTTTATATTCACTACGACTCTGTCAAGTAACTCCAGTAGCTTTCAAAAAAGTGGAATTTTCTCTATCATCGCCAGCTCGATTTCAATGTAATATGTCATCTGTCAGAGTTACAAAAATGGCGCCCAAAATGATAGCCTCGTTCCGAAGTGCATGGTGTCATCACCAATCCACCACTAATTTAAAAAAAATAATCTGAATTCATCCAGTTTGCTTTTCTATCAACCTTTAGGCTGAATTTATATCAATTCAATCTAAAAAAATGGTATTTTCAATTTTAAAATCAAGTTTTGAGGGGAATTCCAGTCTGTGACCTCTACAACAATGGGATACTCCCTCGTTTTTTGTACGAAACAGTGCAGGCCACCCTTATAGAACAGAGAAGTTGTTTTCAAATATCTCTTAATCTATTATGCAAATAAAACAGGAAATTCTGAACAGTTTGGTGTATCTGGCATCGAAATCGGTTAAAATGTCACCGAAATATTGAGTATTCCCTACCGACCCCATATGATGGATTTTCACCAATCAACGGTACTCATTTGGAAATACCATTATCTTAACATGTAATCATGTATTCCTGAATACATGTAATGCAAGTACATGTACATGTTGCAGAGAAAATGTACCAGGGTCTAATTATACAGAATAATCCATGAACAGAAGTGAATTAGCAGCCTGAATTATGTGAACATGTAACCAACATAAGTTTATACATGTATTGTGATGTCACAACACAAGCCATTTTGTTATGACGTCACGTCATAATAGTATATTGCAACAATGTAAGTGCAATGATGTTATTCAAAGAGATGACGTCACAAGATAATGCAGCCAATGTATCATAAGCTATCAGCTGTTCAAGTGTACATGTACTGTTGTGTAGGGGAAAACCATATAGTACAAATTGTATTCACCATAGAGGAATAGGGTAGCCATGTCGCAATGGGACATAAAACGTGAAATTTATATACAAGTATTAGTTTGTTACATGTACTCTGTCAGGCTAAAAGGGTCAGGTGGTGGTGGTGAGGCGAGCACTGTACAAACATCAAAGGTTATCTGCATGTGCCAGGGTCAGGTAATTGGCAAACAATTGAAAGGGGGGTGTGGAATGCACATCACACACACAGAATCACACACACAGAATACATGTAGATTCAGGTGCGGCTGGATACTTGAGGGGGAACATTGCTGTTGGGGGGGAGAGGAAGCAGAAGATGGCCATTAAGTACTATAGTCATACATTGACAATTTCTAACGGAACGAGTTATGTGAGTCTGTGCCTGGGCAGTAGATACTTGTTTCTTGCCTCGAAAATAAACTCAATTTATAGGATATTCAAAGGCTGCCTTTAGTTCCATATCATACATGTACATGACAACCATGCTCATCAGGAAAGAAGCTAATTAGTATTCTTAGCAGAAAGTCTCTCAGTCTGTGTAAAATCTGTCATCCACATTTGTCATGTTGAAACAGTCATATTAGAAATTCAGAACTATGAAAGGAAATCTGAAATTTAGATACAAGCAGATAAAGCTCACATGTTGCTCAAATATAAAGTTCATGTTTAAGTCAAGCTTCAGGGGGTGAGTGGAATGAGTGAGACTGAGGGGGGGGGGGACTATTAGCAATGAATGGATGTTATTATTCAAAGAGCTAGACATGGAGGATTTTCTATCTGAAATTGTCATTGAGGTTGAGACTGGTACAGTGGAAGAAAGGGAACTCCTAGTGTTTCTAACCCATAAAAGATATCTGATGTACATGTAGCAGGTCTCATGCATGACTGTAAATGATTGCTTCATAGAATGCTGACAGAGGTTCTCAAATATCTTGAAATACTATGACAGAAGCAGCTATGGCTGGCCAAAATAATAATATGAATTGAAAAAATTGTTCTTCATGGTTTTCTGTGCATCTGCAAAATATTTTCAAATTAACCTCAATAGCCCTCAATCTATAAGGGGACACCTATAACATGTTGGAAGGCTGCTGTGAAAAGGCCTACATATAGGGCCTCGCTCAGAGGAGGACCTAAACACAGAGCCTAT
The DNA here is from genome assembly GCA_036873755.1 of Hanleya hanleyi. Classification (NCBI taxonomy): domain Eukaryota; kingdom Metazoa; phylum Mollusca; class Polyplacophora; order Lepidopleurida; family Hanleyidae; genus Hanleya; species Hanleya hanleyi. The sequence continues at coordinate 12,489 of JAVTVY010004386.1, forward strand.
TCATATTTCATATATCAAAATATTTCTATGTATCTCAGGAATATTTTCAGGCCAAAACATCTGAGCGTTGAAAAAGAAAATTTGACTCACTGACCTGTATTCAACAACAACAACAACGCTGATATGTGGGCTCATTTTCCACAAAATACATCAACTTCCGCTGACGGCTCATGTATCCACTACGCAAATGAGATGTTTATATTCACTACGACTCTGTCAAGTAACTCCAGTAGCTTTCAAAAGAGTGGAAATTTCTCTATCATCGCCAGCTCGATTTCAATGTAATATTTCATCTGTCAGAGTTACAAAAATGGCGCCCAAAATGATAGCCTCGTTCCGAAGTGCATGGTGTCATCACCAATCCACCACTAATTTAAAAAAAAAATCTGAATTCATCCATTTTGCTTTTCTATCAACCTTTAGGCTAAATTTATATCAATTCAATCTAAAAAAATGGTATTTTCAATTTTAAAATCAAATTTTGAGGGGAATTCCAGTCTGTGACCTCTACAACAATGGGATACTCCCTCGTTTTTTGTACGAAACAGTGCAGGCCACCCTACAGTAAAAGTTATCTCACTTTTTGTAAGTTCGGATTAGTTTTTTAATTGTTCAAATTATAAGACAAACAAACGTAAACTAGTACGTTTTTTCAAATTTATTTTAGTAAAATAGCTGTAAAAACAAAACCAGGTAAAAATTTTAAAAAATGAGATAATGTTTACTAGTTCGAATTGTCTCCTATCAAGGTATACCATCAAAGTTGAAACAAGACCAACAGTTTTCATGAAATTTCAATTGAAAAATGGATGCTATTGTTTTCATTTTAATTTTTTAAAATTGGGATATTTTCTACACAGTAGCAGCGTCGGTTATACGAATCATATAGTTGGTATCCCTACGATGTACGCTTTCATAAAATATATAGTTTATTATGGTTATCTTGTATATTTATTGATACAGACGACAAATTGTCACGGGGGTGCAAAAACTGCCTCTAAGGGGACAGCTATCCTTCACTCAGACACCCGCCGTGAAGTGATCTATACACAGGTGTGAACAATTCTCAGCTGAACAATTTTTAGGCGGTTTTTAAAGTTTAAATTGGACTTTAAACCGCTTTGATGAAAAAACCCCATGGTGTAATAGTTATCCAGAATAAACAGGAATTCGTGCAGGTCCCATTAGATAGATTGAAAATGTATTTGACAATAGAATTCAAACCATTTTTTTTATTAATTCATCAGATGCATAGCTGGACACATTTTGCCCGATTACTAGCCTTTCATTTTTGTACCAAATCCGAGATTTAAACGCTTATTTCTCGAAAAGTATCCATGCTACACTTTTGAAATTTGGCATGCTTGTTACTTATAAGGTGATCTAGTAAACAGTATCTCACTTTTTGTAAGTTCGGATTAGTTTTTTAACTATTCAAATTATAAGACAAACAACCGTAAAAAAGTACGTTTTTTTCAATTTATTTTAGTAAAATGAGATAAAGTTTACTAGTTCGAATTGTCTCCTATCAAGGTATACCATCAAAGTTGAAACAAGACCAACAGTTTTCATGGAATTTCAATTGAAAAATGGACGCTATTGTTTTAATTTTTAAAATTGGAATATTTTCTACACAGGTAGCACGTCGGTTATACAAATCATATGTTAATCCCTACGATGTATGCTTTCATAAAATATATAGTTTATTATGGTTATCTTGTATATTTATTGATACAGACGACAAATTGTCACGGGGGTGCAAAAACTGCCGCTAAGGGGACAGCTATCCTTAAGATATACAGTTCCATTGTGCTTGTATGAAAACGTGTTCGGGGTGGCACTGAACACTCACACATTCAACTTGGGTTTGCGATCAGAAATGAACTGCGATTCCTTCACTTTAAGTTTGTACTCCGTATTGCTGGAATCTACACTAGTGTGTATGATCTTTGTTGGATTGTGGCCAAAAGATAAACAATGTTGTCCAAATGCTGAATATTTATATTGGGTTGAACATATGTTATGTTGTTCCATTCGCTGAGAGACATGTCTAATTGTTTCACCTATGTATTTTACATGGCAAATACCACACTCTATTTGGTAAATGACTTTGCTGCGAAGGTCATTATCTTCCAAGTCTTTATATTTGACAGTACACGACATATCAGAGAAAACAATGATGTTAAGACATGGAATTAATTTGTTAATGGATCTGAATTATTTTCTAAGCCGTTCAGTAGCAAAACCAAGGAAAGCTAATTTTACAAACAGTTTTTTCTTTTCAGGGCCGAATTTGGGTTTTGGCTTGGTTTTGTGTTGTTGGTCAACAAACTCAGACTGCTTTATCTATCACATTTGGCGGATATTCATTTTAACAAACAAGCGTGTTATGTTCTCGACTTCTTCTGAAAAGAATTCATAGGAACTGCAAATATCCCATGCTCTGCGAAGAAAAGTAGATATAATATTGGTTTTGTATTTATTAGGTACACACATCAAAACTGAGTAGATGACAGCTTTTAGGGTATCGTTTTGTTCGATCCAAGAGCAGAATTCAAATGAATCAAATGATATAAATAGATCAAGGGTTTCCCTCTAACTTAAACCAATCAGTTAAAGCACTAAGCTAGCTGATTACTTCAATCCGCTGCAAGGTATGAGATATTAAAGGTATAAATTTTCATCGCCGGCTAAACTGCTTTGGTGTCAGACTGAATGCGTTCGGACGAGGATGATGAATCCTAACGATTCGTGATATGTGTTGTAGCTCAGCCATGCTTTTATTGTACCTGTTCATGTGGCAAATTGGACGACATGACCGGCATGAGCGGTATTAGATACAAATCTAGAGAACTGTGATGGAAATGCTCTGACAACTCTTATACTGGTGAGCTGTGTCGCTGTGACAACTCGTACACTGGGGATCGGTGATGACGGCATTTAACACGAAATACTAGTCTGTAAGGCCCGATGTCGACTCAGCATCAAATTCCCACAATGCCAACATATATCAAAGACCAAAAGTTCTGTATAGGGGGCAGGCCTCGGGGACGAAACGTCCACCAGCAGAATCTCGCCATATTTTGGTAAATATTACAACGCATATAAGACATATATACACACATGATAACCGAATTTGTGAAAGGCATTGAAAGAAGATTGTATTGGGGTTTCGCGCCTCCGCATAATATTATGGGTATGATATGGAAAGATTATGTTATGTTTATGATTTTTCGTAACGTCCAATGTTCTTATTTAATCCGGGGTTTTTGGTAATAAGTCACAAACCACCACTTTTCTGTAACGTCATTGCCCTGTAAAACAGGACTATACCACCAAGCGCCTCCACTCGAAGTTTATCAAATTGGGCGATACATATCGCATGCTGATAGCAAAGTACGAGCGTAGCGTGCAAGATCGATGGCGTTATGTATCTGATTCCGCTTAACCAGGGGCTAAGGGCCGTATGAACCCATGTACTTCAAGATCCGCATGGCCTTCATAACAAAAACAATTTTATTCAAAGTTGTACCGACGAGGATTGAACTCACATTATGAAGTCCAGAATGCGACCAACATTTGGTCTTGTGGTTGGCATCCACAGCAGCAGCATTCGCCGGCTCCGAGACCGATCCCATTCCCGCATGATGAGACAATTTCCCTGCCGAAAATCCTCCCGCTGCACTTTTCGCCATGTCAGAGAATCCTGAATAGCCAGATCATATGTATTTAAGGGACTTAACTCAATTCGACAGTTTGACACGTTCCGTCGGTTCCGGTGATGGTGTAAATTGGGTTATCATGTATTTGTTTAATATGTGTTAATAACGATTCAATTCAGTTACTTGCCCCTTGAGATGGCGACGCCAATAAGACGGGCCATACAATGTCTGGTGCTCCATACAATATTATAAATATAATTTCCATCTATATAAATAACCCAATGGAGTCTAAACTTCATATCAACTCATTCCTACGTGCTGTTATTGATATTAGGCATAGACGAAGCAGTTGGCAAAGTAATTGTGGAATTATCGTAAGAAAATATCGACAAGTGGAATACAAATGGATGACAATGAATGAACTATAGACTTTTGTCCAACCTGGGGACCTGGTGAAGACCAAAAATACATATTAGATTCAATTATTCCGGAGCTGGAATCAAGTGAACAACTACAGAGTGATATAGATCTAAAGTACTCTGAATTCACGGGTGTATTGATAAATGAAATGGACTGTAAATCGCGCCACAAGACTATTCTGCCTCTCTCTGGATTCGATAATAAAATCATATAATTAAGGAGCCTTTGTGGAGTGATTATCTAACAGGCTTATGAAATGAGGTTTGTATTGTAGAAGAAGAATGGCAGAAATGTAAAGTTAAACAAGCCGAAGGAATAGAAAAACATGTCTCCACCTAAAAGAGGAAATTGTTTGACCGAGATTTCCAGAAAGCCAAAAGATCGTATTGGTTTAAATTTTAAAATGAAATTATTGACATTAAGAAGAGTAATGCTAACGAATTTTGGAGAGAAATTGGTAAAACGGATGTAGGCAGCGAACTATTAAAGTGATCGTAAACCCTCAAGTAAAGTTTCCATCAAATGAAAGACCATTGCAAACAGTGTGGGGAAATATTTATTGTCATTTTTTACGATTTTATTACACAGAGTAAACTCCAAATAAAGCATGGTATTCTATGGTGGTCTGTTGCAATCATATTTAGGTCCGGTGACGTCGCACTGCCTAAATACATATATATTTTAAACTTTGTATGCACTTTCCAATGCCTGATTCAAGATTAAGGTGTGTACACTTTGAGTTTCAACACAGACTCACTGTTCCAATATGCATGTTTCACCAAAATCTGGGAGATGGTAACTCGTAAGGGTCAAATCAATTTGAATCTTGCATTTAGTTTTCCCGATTTTGGTGAAACATGCACATTAGAACAGTGAGTCTGTTGAAACTCAAAGTATACACACCTTAAGCTTGAATAAAGCATTGGAAAGTGCACACACAGTTTGAAATATATGTATTTAGGCAGTGTGACGTCACTGGACCTAGATATGATTCCAACAGACCACCATAGAATCCTATGCTTTATTTGCAGTTTACTCTGTGTAATAAAATCGTAAAAAATAACAATAAATATTTTTCCACACTGTTTGCAATGGTCTTTCATTTGATGGAAACTTTACTTGAGGGTTTACGATCACTTTAAAGAAATTCCCATGGAAATTGTAGAAGCTGATGGCTCATTGTGTGATGATATTGATGGGGTGTTAAATGAATGGCAAGCAGATTTCGATAGCCTTTTAAACCATAATGGATCTGCCACGGTCATAATTAATAAGGCTGATAAATTTGAGGTATTAGATGGAGAGGAAATTTATGTAGCAATTAATAAATCCAAACATGGTAAAGCTGCGGCTATTGCCAATATGCCAATTGAAGTTTTATAATCTGAAAATGTAGTGACAGTACTCCCTAGATTGTTTAATGTCTACTATAATAGTGAAGTTATCCCAAGTATGTGGAAAAGCGGGATAATCAACACAATTCATTAGTCCAATACTAGTGACCCCCGGGATCCACTCTCTTATCGAGGAATCATTTTGGCCCCTGCTGCATGCAAGTTGTTATGTTCGATTTTAAATCAAAGACTTTCCGTTTGGGCAGAGGATAATGACCTGATGTGTGACGAGCAAAATAGTTTTAGAGCAAATCAAAGTACACTAGACAATATTCAACCCCTAACTGCGATTATCGAATCCCTGTAAGAAAAAAATGGACACCTTCACTGCCTTTATTGATTTCAATAAATCGCCAATTACTCTGGAAAAAGTTGTATGCTATGAGTTCAAAGATGACGAATGTTACCAAAAACATTGATAGCATTGTATAGTGCTGCATAAGAACGATTGGTAGGAGATGGATTGATCTGAGGTTAATATTGAGAGAAAACAGGGCTGCGCTCTCTCCCCCTTGCTTTTTAATCTATATATGAATGATTTGGTTACATGTGATCTTTTTTTAAATTTGGGCAAAGATATTTATGGTGAACATGTTTGTATGATGATATATCCAGACGATATTATACTGGTGGCCTATAGAACTAATGGACTGAATTGTCGTCGTACGTCGTATTGTAGTGTGAGCAAAGCATCTTGTCTTTGAATCCTAAGATATCGAAAGTAATCTACTTTAGGATATGAGCGTCTAGTTCGACCCGGAATGGGGAAGTGTTCAAATGTGGTGATATAGAATTACGTTACTGACAAACATGTGTATTTTGGAATTTTAATAACTGAACCTCTGAATTATAATTCGATGGCAACCTATGTTTCCCAGTCAGCTAGTAGAGCCCTGAGCCTGGTCAGTGCTCTATTTTTTTCTGGTCCCGACCATGGCTGAGATAATTTTAGTATCCAGCTAATAGACATAGCCTACCTATCTACCAAGGATTTCATCTTTAGATGTGAGAGAAAAATCCGAGAGCGGGAACTGTTCTGGATGCTGGAGCTTCGGTCCGTGTCTCCGTAAGGTTGAAATGATAATTTCAAAGGGATCGGCAATGTTAAAAACCGCCATTCAAATATATCCAATATTACCCAGCTACTTAAGCCCCACCAACGGAGACATCGCTGCTATGGTTGAAAAAGTTTAATAGTGCGGCATATCACTTTAAAGTACTTAGTGGGTTTAACACACCCAAAAGTATACATAGCTTGCGTACAATCCTGTATGATTTAAATCCTACTGTCAGAGATCTACAACGATCTGTGTCTTCAGAAAATAGTATACCACCCACAATCACTAACGTTTGCCAAGATATGGAGTATTTTCGATTGTATCGTCCAGTGAACATTTCTTGAAACTCAACTACTTGGATAAAGGACTGGACATTATCAATTTTCCAAGAATCAGCGCTGTACCAAACTATTTTTAGTTCACAGAACCTCCTGCATTTCACATAAGTATACTAAATCTGTAGCTACCAAAATATTCAATTACTCTAATGCTGTAAAGTAGTTTGAGTGGAACTTATATACGTCTGGAGGCTATAGCTGTGATTGTGAATCATCGAAATTTATCTAGATAACATGCAAGCATATTGTGACTGGTGACCTTGATATAGTGAGTGACGAGAACCTAAAAACACTACTGGTGAAGGAACCTAAATATAGAGAGCCGAGAAAAATAAACTTGAAGACGGACCAGAAGATAGTCCTGACTGCACTGGAAGAGTATGATATTGAGTGATTAAAGCGAGAAAAAGTTGAACCTACAGTATTCGCTGCCTGGCTGGACATCACAAAGTATCAGGTTGTTGAAACAATCCGCCATATTGACAGTAGTACCCTTTCCCAAGCAAAACAAGTACTGAGAAACCTCATTTCGCAAGAAGTACAGACAAAGCTCCAAATAATATAATATTCTTATGTGAATATTACTATTACCAGGTGCTGGTTAAGGAATTGAGTATAATCACACCATCGCCAAATACGTCTACGTACTCTCAAACAGCAATTACTCAGGAAGATTTATTTAACAACCACACCACTTTTCTCAAGGAAAGAGGTATTTTTCACCCGTAACGATATACTAGTACCGAAAGTGTACTGGACTCACAAATGCATAAATCATCATACAAAGCTAGATTTATAGCTGGTTCTAGAAGCTGCACCACCAAGCGTCTGTCAACCCTATTGACGAGGGCCCTTCAGGAGGTAAAAGCATTTTGGGAAAGGTATTGCGCCACTATTTCTAAAAACTCTGGCGTTGAATGTATGTGGATATTAAAAAACTCAAAATGTCTTACGGAGGAACTTGATGCTAAAGGTCACATACCGTACAGACATGTATCCACATGGGATTTCTCGACTCTCTATACTACAATCCCTCATCAGGACCTTATTGACCGTCTAAGTTCATTAATAGTATCTGTGTTCAAGAAAACTGATCGTAGATATATTAATGTCGGAAGCCATAAAGCATTCTTTAGCTCTACTACATACAAGAGATATCATTCATGGGATGTTTCTTTGTTTATAGAATTGCTTGAATTTCTCATTAAAAATATCTATGTGAAATTTGGCAACACAATATATCAGCAGCATATAGGTATTCCAATGGGTACTAATTGTGCACCCCTGTTGGCTGACCTGTATCTGTTCTCTTATGAATATGACTATATGCAGGCGCTTTCAAAAACCGATCCATTCAAAGCCCGTTCCTTCTCATTCACCAAACGCTATATAGAAGATCTTCTCGCTGTGGATAATCGCTATATAAATGACGCAGTGAAGGATATATATCCACCTTCACTGGATTTGAAGGAAACTACAGATAGCCCTACAGGCACATCATATTTAGATCTATATCTCTACAAAAATGAAGGGGGCATTCTCTCTCACCGGCTTTATGACAAAAGAGATGATTACAATTTCGACATCGTAAACTATCCCTTTCTGGACAGTAGTATTCCAGTGGGACCTGCTTATGGCGTATACATATCTCGCCTAGTAGCATTTGCTAGATCCTGTGTTAATTGTGACGATTTCAATCAACGTCACAAAACATTGTTGCAGAAACTTATAAAACAGGGCTATTCCTCCAAGCGCCTCCACTCAAAGTTTCTCAAATTTGGCGATACATATCGCATGCTGATAGCAAAATACGAACGTAGCGTGCAAGATCTATGGCGTTACGTTTCGTAACTTGTGTCTAATTCCGCTTAATCCGGGGCTAGGGGCCGTATGAACCCATGTACTTCAAGATCCTAATGGTGCTCATATAAGCAGTCACAATCAAAGCGTGACTGAGATACACCATTCCCTAGAACGATTATTATGGATTAAGAATACTGATCAGCCATACGGATTTTATATTTTTGGAACATCATGATGTCTTGTCGGCATCATTGAGAACTGTTGACCGCTTCTCTCTTGCAGGAAACTAGCCTATGTTTATGTATACTATGATTGAATTTTTTGAATTTGGTGCTAATACTGTTATATGGATATGGAATAGGTCTTTGGATTATGGACGCGGATATTCTTTAATGGACGGCGGCTGAATTATGATTGACGGACTAGACGCTTGTATTTCGCATTTTATCCAATTTTGATCAATTAAAAAAATATACAATTCCACAGAAATATATTAAGTCATCAAGTGAACGACATTTGTTTAAAACCATAGACTGTCCGTTTCAAGACTTAAACTCTCGGCCTCTTCGTCCCCAGGTTGTAGCTTGCCATACTTTAACCAAACGGAAAGTCGGAAAGACGTCCTAAAACTTTCGAGATTACCAGAAACATGTTGCAAACATCCGTGAACGAATACTTTAGCTATCGTTAGTACAAGGAAAGCAAAATGTAGGAGTTTTGAAAAAGAAAGAATACCGCTGTTTCGAAATCAAAAGCCTAAATGCATCTATATCAGTGTGATAACAAATATTACATGGATTACATTTGATAAAAACTCTTTGGTTGATTACATCTGCGTTTGTTGGATCAAGTATGGGTTCAGGTCTACATACCAAGTGGATTCATGCGGCGTTCGTTGACAAGACATATGGTGAGATATTAATCTTGCCATTCGGACTAATGCTCTGTGGATTTTAGCTGATATTGTCTCAACTGAAAATATTTTATACATATAATTCAATGGCATATGCCCATGATGGTCATTTTGATGAAGGTCTTGTCGATGAGTCTCTTTATTGACTCCTCGAATTACGTGTTAGCTACTGGTACCACGAAGCGAGGTCTTCCAGCGAGGCAGACTTCATCTGACGGTTAATTGGCGTCCACACACCCGTGAGGGCGCATTTAGAGTAACATTTCCTTTGATGGCACGTGTCTCGGCGTAAAACCGTCGTAATAGAACCTCCAAGGTTTCCACTTGTAACCACTTGAAGTTTGAATCGAAGCCATTGAATAGTTGTCAGTCTGAAATTCGTACGTTCCGTCACTCAACTCAATTTGTTCAAATGATTCTTGGAAACATTACCAATTCGCGAACATTCATCATCCAATGAAGAATCGGTAATTCTTTTATTTCAGGCCAGGAAAATCGTACCTTTTATGATCAATAAATACGTGAGTTGAAAATATCCAGCTCCCAACTCAGTCCCGACATCATGTGAACATATTTAGTCATATATCAGCTTTTTTTCATTTAAGTTAGAACATGGGATTCACATGATGAGAAATACTGAAGTATCAGGTGTGCTGTTATTCAATTTGTGTAGATGAGGTGTCACTGGCATGATGTAAGGGCATACATACCTTACTGATACTTCTGCACAGGGAAAACGGACAGTCCATTTACTTGCAGCATCCGGCGGATAACTGAATATTTTGAAAGAAATAGGGTAAAATATGTCAAAATGCCAACCTGGTAGTCCTGGATGGGAAGGTCAACATACTTCAAGTGATGTGGAAAATATCCTACGTGCCAATGATCTAGTATTGATATAAACTTGATTGGATAGAATGGACGTAGCATGATATAAATTAGAGGATGACAAAAAACTTACATAATATGTATATATAACATTGGAAAGAGCCTCAGCTGGAAAGAAGTCACAACATTGAAATTAATAACACGAATAAGAATATCAAGTATCTAACATTGAAGAAAATTATTAAGGTAGCGACAGCTCATATTGCATTTACAAGGGTCATGTTATTTACAGGCTAAGAATATAATCAAATTTAGGCAACACTCCCTTTGCTTAAATGGCCATTTCAGGGGAGACAATTGAAATATCACCTACAGAGTTTGCTCCCTTGCCATTGTTCCATTTGATGATCATCGTCCTTGTTTGAACTTAATTTACCTGAAATTTGTTCCAAATGGACCACTTTCTCGGTATATGTACACCAGTAATTCTTTCAAAATCCGCAGACCATGTACGGAATCCTGGAAGGGCTCAAATACAACAAATCACAGACAAAAAAGGCGAAAGGTTTTATCTGTGTTGGTAGTCACTGAGATAACATGTCACCTGCAAAATTTTCTCAAATGCAAAAATCAGGAGATAATAGGTAAGCTTCTATATAAGCGAGTACAACAGTATATTGTGAAGAACAATTTCTTCAAATGTTGAAGAAAATATTATTAATTCCATTATACACTTATTCAATGTACATAATTTAAATTCAAATTACAAGATTCTCCGATATTCTGGGTCAACCAAATTATTTCAGGTACTTTTAGTCCAATAATGGAAACTGGTGACGGATGACGATGAATGAATTCTTGGAAGTCATTGTATTACCACTTCAATCGGTACATACCATGAAAAAACATCAGTGACAATCTGATGACAGTTCAAAATTTTCAGGATGCAGTGAACAAAATATCTGGAAAAGAAAAAAATGTCATGGTGGATTATGAATCATACTGCCTGTGAAATTGGTACTTTGATGCTTGATGAGTGAGTAGCAGTGTTTAACATCATTTTCAACATTGTTTCAGTCATATCACGACGGTGCCTACATGTGCCAGAACACGAGAGTGTTCACAGTTCCTATTACCCTGGACACTGATCAGCCCAGCCAGTACAGCACCCGGTCACCCATCCCAGTATTGACCGAGCCTAACGTCGCTTAACTTCGGTGATCTGAGGAGAACCGATGTGTCTAACGCTATAAACCGTACCTTGATGCCTGATGACCTATCTTTCTTATACTTGTACTATGTGCAACACAACACTTTATCGATCAATTCAAGAAGGAAGCTAAAATATGTATATTGAGGAATACCGTTTTATAGAGAATTTATAAAAAAAACAATTGTAGTTCGATGGCGAATTAGAAGATTACACACCAGGCAAATACAACAAGATGAAGAAGAAATTAACTTCCAGTCGTCTTTCTCAGGCTGAGCTGATGATTCTATTCACCTGACAAATATCAGAATAGAAGTAGAATATAGTAAATGTAATGAGTGAGCTGCGGGAGTAGTCGTGTTAAATGAAGAGAACAATGTATAGGAGAATGCCATGATCAGAAGAGATAATCAATACAATTATTATATCTGTCTTACAACAGATAGCAGTGTTTATGTTGAGTTTGAGACATTGTATTGATCTAATACCAAATAATCAATGATAAAGGGCTGTTGAAATTGTTTGATTTCCCATTATTATGTTAAGTATTTGATGGCATTTAAGAGCGAGTGAGTGAATATGATTTAACGTCGCTTTCAGTCATATCACGACGTTGGGTCCTATTCCTTTTCACACCCGTGAACCACACAGGTGGGTTCCTATTCCTTTTCACACCCGGGAACCCCACGGTGCCTAAGTTAGTCGCCTCTTACGACAAGCTGTCTGAGGAGCTGAGGCCTATTATTACCATGACCTGCTGTGTGCACAACGACATCCCATGTCAATTCCCGGAAGCCCCACGGAGGGGATGGCATTTAAATGAGAAATTATTATGAACATGTATAATCCATTAATGCATTGAGAAGACTATCAGTGCATGTTAGTACTTCCACTACCAATGAAAACACTAATTAAGTAATAATCAACATAAAATAACTTTCTTAGAATATTTAGTATTTATTTATATGTTTTTTTATTTCAATTTTAGTGTTCCAGGATCGAACGTTTAAACTGTGCCATATAGGTTCTATATTGTGAGGTGTGTGATTGCAGGGTACAGTGAAAATATAACTTCAGTGATTGATTCCCTCCAAACGTGTATGAGAAATAAAGCCGGATACGTGATTGGTTTCCTTCACCAAGTGCAGATAGACTTTCAAAGTGTAATTCTTGTCTTTCGGGTCTTTGAGGTGATGTGCTCCACTATGACAAAACTCGGTCCCTTCTCCACCAACTCTTCTCGAATACAGTCTTTCTCCAAACAGACCTCATCATCATCGTATTTTACAACAAACTGTTGGTAGGTTTCTAAGGAATACTGATCCTTCTCTTTTTTCCCCTCTCATGGGACCCTCAGAATCTGGCGCAACTTTAGTTGTGCAGTTGCAAGGAAAAACCTTCTTTGTCTCTGTAATACCAATTTGGCTGTCTGCCTTGCCTGGGATGGATGGAGTGGATGATGACGGTAGTTCTTCACTCAAATTTTGTAGATACTGGCTGATGACAAACTTCAAGTTCTCTTCAAGTTTGCTGTTGGGTAGTGGTTTGCCTTTGCACGTTACAAAGAAACATTTGGCTTTCACAGAAGCAAGGGTGATGATCCGTTTATGATAGACCAGTTGAGCTTTCAGAGCAACAGTTGCTTCTTTAGATGATGAACATTTCTCCATTAATGTGTCAATTTCTTCCAAATTTCTGAACTTACCCCCCAGACTGTCCACATTATCGATAGCTTTCTGCTTTGCGCTACTGTCTTTCTAATATGGTGGCCTCTATGTGTGGCAGAGAAGCATTTGATTTAAAGGCACGCAAATGTTTCAGCAGAGCGAACTGGCGCTCTCCTAGTACATTAGCTTTTGAAACTAATGTTGTTGTGTGACGCAGGCCTTCTGTATCATCCGCAAGGGTTCCTCCTGGCAAATAATGTCTGACCTGTCGAGTGTATGTCATCACTGCAGCCGTCGATATGAGGCATAGGCACTCCAGTATGATGTCGATGTTCTCTGATGATGTCGAGAAACTGCAACTGGCAAACATATCTTACTCATATCTTCCATAGCTGACTGAATTAGAAGAAGGATTCTGTTCATATCCAGGACATGCGCTACTATCTTTGTCTGCATTATCATGCGATGGAAAGCGGCAGTGAGGAAATCAGCAGTGGTTGTAGCTGTTCCATATGGGTGTCTGTATCTCCACACTACGTTTCCATCATTCCCATAATCAAAGAACCTCCGGCCTGTAGCACCTGGTATGCCAGATAATGATGTTGATGATAGGTGGTGCCATCACAAGGCAGGGTACTGTTTGATCCATCCAATAGACTCCTACCAACATGCAGTTTCTCAAGATGAATTGTTTGACCTTTGTTGGGCAGGGCATCTTTGACAAAGTGACCCAAACAGCCTGTTGCTCATGAATCACTTTCTCAATGTTACGAATACCAAGTTCCAAGCTTTGCGGCCGCATTACAGTTGACCTCAACTCATCAGTATACCGTCAGCTCTGTACTTCTTTACAGCAATTCCTGTATCTTCTGTTTTTCACACACCCTTCTTTCGGTATCATATACATCAAATTTTTGCTGTTCAACTGTGAGTTTATAGTGGGTGGCTTTATTCTTGAAACAGTTTACCTGTTTACGTAAGGCGACAACTGTAGACCTTGTTTGTGAAAGTTTCAGTTCCAAGTCTGCTCGCCCTTTGTTCCGGTCTTTGTTTCCATTTTCAAGAACTGTAATTGTGTTTCTGCACTCCAATAGCCTTTCTTTAGTTCCGGCTTCGCGCTTCCAAAAATTGCAAGCTTTCCACTTGGCTGTTTTTCCTTCAATGTGGTGTAGTTTCTGACAACAATGGTCGAACCTCTTCTGTATGACACACAGTTGACCCGAGAGTTCTTCCTTCTCACAATCTGTTTGGCTAGGCTGGTCCAACAAAGAATTCGAAGTTCCATCTAAATAATTCAATTCCGTAATTGTGAGATCCCTGTCTTCCTTTGCTAATGACATATTTTTTCGTCTGTCTCGGATTTAATTTTTCTGTGCTCCGCAACTCTACTGCCAGGGCTTTATTTCTAGCTTCAAGTTCACTGCATGGCTTCATTCTTCTTTAACCTCATCAGTTTAACTTTCCTCTCATATAAACTACTCACTGAATGACAGAATGTATTAGGAGACAAAACTTTGGTTGCCACACTTAAATTTGATAACCATTGACAGAAATTTGCCCAGGTAGACTGTAATCAGCATGTTGCACCTTCAACCAGGGGACCACATTATCAGGGGACCAAGTTGTTATTTCTTATTTGAGTTTTAATACTGCATGTTGGTGGTACGGACGTAATATTCATATGTGGTTTTTAAACACACAAAACATTGGTGAGTGCGTATTTCAGAACTTTACCCGATTTGGAAAAAACTTCAACAATTTTTTTAAGGAGACCATAAGTGACAGCCATGGAATCCACCAGAAATCTGAGGATCCAAGTTATGAAACAGAGAAGTTGTGAGTACGCGCAGTGGAAATTCCATAATGAGATAATCCAGTGAGAGTGTGTAGATGTTATGTGAAAATTGGATCTAGATTGTGTAATTTAGATGTAGATTGGCATGTTTCGCTTTGCATATACAATAATGTTTGTTATAAATTGCACTTTTTGTAACACTGTGTTTATAGTGTTAAACAACTGTTTACCTGGGTGTAGTCCATCATTCACTAAGGAAGTTATATCTTCATCTGACCATTCTGAAGCAAGCTCACTACCATTAAACTAACAAATAAGTGGCAAAATAAATGCAAAATAACTTGCATGACTGTTACATTTGGAGACATTAGTATATGTAAATTTGATTTACAAATTTGCAACTGTTGACTAGGTACTCAATACTTTAACTCATTCACATGTGGGATCCTATATATATTTCACTGTAGGGTGATGTAGTGGTAATTATTTGAAACACCAGGCAAAACCATAAAATGATGCGAATAAATAGGCCACACCAGAGAGTTGGGGGTTGAATAGAAATAAACCAGGGCATTTTCCCCACAGACTGCATACACTGGTTTACATGTCTTAACTTTCAAAGTAACATAGCTTGGGGACAGAGATGTGACTCACACTTGTTTTGGAGAACGCTACATCGTGTACATAACTTTAGACTGTCCTTCATATTTGCTGACCCGAATTGACATTGCTTTTGACAATTATGTTGACATAGCAAATTATAAAATCTTTTCAAAATAATTTCCATTCAAATTTTCTTTTTAACATATTAAGTATTCTAGCACAGACCATATAAAATTGTTCAATGTTAATGTACAATATTGTCTAATTACTTTTCCTGAACTTGTTCTACTGACAGTCCTAAGACCACTTGTTTTGAGCATTTTTATTTATTAAGATATACTTGCATGTAAAACATGTGATAACAGGAGACTTCATGGAACGAGGAACATTTTTATGTTTGACTTTACTATATTCAAACAGAATAAACCAAATAACAGACTTTCTATTACACGACTTTCAAATAATTGCCATCATCTTCTTAACAGAGGCCATTATGTGCGTACTGCTTTATGAAAAAAGAAATAAAGTACTTTGCTTTAGTTAATGCATTGTTCATCAATCAAATTTATTACCATATTATTCGTTGTTCTTGTACTAATAACTAGCAAACACTAATAGGTAGATACTTCATGTAGGGAGCTATTGTCTGAGTATTTGTGCAGCTGAAAAGGCTCAAGTCTAGACATATTGTTATCCCCAGACTTGGCTATTGTATGCATTGTCTGGTGATTCTTATATGGCGTATGAACCCATCAATAACATCTCCTGTGGATTTTGTATCAATGTGCCCAAAATAACTCATTTCGTCTCATGATCACAGCCGGGGCAACAACTCTGTGACACATCAGGGTCGATAACTCGGTATCGTTCAGGGGAAGACTATTGTGCATAAACAACAACCACGAACATCAACCTCTGGAGAACCACACAATTATCTACTTTCGGTATGTGTACTCCGAAACAGGACAATAATGCAACGATAAAACAAATGCTGCTGATCATTGTGCTGTACTTGACATGGTCTCAAAGGCTAATCCCCCCAAAGAAAAGAATGAAACAATTATTAATCAGCACAATCATACTATATTGACTGTCAACCCTACCTGATGAAATGTAATTTCTCCTAAATCTTCGGTGGCTCTACATCCCGTCAGCCAAACGATCGTATGTGTATATCCAGACAACCAGAAAGGTTACTAAGTGAATTGTCGAAAACTGAACCCCTGTCAACCTTTCAAAATAGGACACGTATCTAAAACGTAGATTGACATCTTCCTCCATTCTCTCTACATATTTGAGAGATGAAATTAGTTTTATACTTACTCTCAGTAAACATCCACATTGCAATATTAAGGCCAATCCCCACAAAACCAAAATCATACCTAACTAATTTGCAGCCGCCATGTGTCAATTGATATTTGCTCAATGGTCTGAAGTAGGGTCACACTGCAATAAATAATATCATAATTTGAAACGAATTTGCACATTTACTTTGCACCTGAAAATACGCAAGTGGAGTTTAAAGATGCAATAAAGACGCGAAATATTATAATGACAAGTTTAGTTTTCAATTAATGTACATAAACCAGATAAGACAACTGGATCAAATTCATTTATAAAAGAGGTTCAAATGAATGCCTAATCTTCAATTGAAATGCAGCTATTTCGCCCCTTTGGCTGTTGTGTCCGCCATTACAACTGGTGGATGGCGCTGGCTTGCTGCCATGTGCACAAGTCTTTGAGACTGTGTCTCAAAGCAACTGTGTCATTCGTGCCAAATTTACCATTTTTATGACTTCAACATGATAAATCTACTTCACATAAAACTGATATTCAACATTTTTTCTTGCGTAGAGAAAAATGTGTAATTTTACCACAACACGCCTGGCGTGATTTGGTTATTTGCGCTATGGACTTGGGAGACTTTTTACGCGCTGCATTAAAATTACGCCACATTTGGATACTGTATGTTATCGCTTAATTTGAACTTATCGGTCTCAAAAATGGAAGTAGAGAAGTACATTTGTGTAGCTTATTGCACTAATACGTCGTATATCTGTCTGATATCCTTCTACTTATTCAGGAATATATGGCGTTGGCGGAAGACTGACAAGTAGTGCGGAAGTTGAAAGTACTTCCGGTGGTCATTGGATACGGCGAAAGGTAATAACCTGACTGAAATTGTGATGAATTTCAACAGAGAGAGAACATAGGTTCCCAAAAAGGTGAGATATCGTGATACCATTATATAATTTTGTATCGGCACCCACGCCTCGCACTTGACAGGAAACCCTAAATTGGGCTAAAATATAGATATGTATCCAATAACCTCACCATGTGCGTCCATTATTATGGTAAGTATTTAGCCATTGTAGGGTCAAAGAGGAGCTGACGATCAAATGTTGTCAATTTTAAAGATTATACTAACCGTCTGCGTTGCACGTAATATGTGGACTATAAGAAAAATGGAATTGTCGAGCTGCAGGTCAATGATAGCTCACACTTAGGTGAAATTGTGTAGCTTTCACATGGTCATGATCTTCTTTTGAGTAGATATAACATAATGGGTAGGCAAAAAAAATTAGAAGAGGGAGGCTATTTGGCATTGCAGGAGAAAGGCAATTCTACCAAAATAGGATAATCAGGAATGCGAATTTGTTTTTAGAAAAACAAATTCAAACTGAGAATATTGGTGCAACTTTTCCGACTTGTGAGCAAGATGACTTAGCGCTACACATAAACACAGTTAATGAACCGCCAACCCAAAATCGTGATGGATACAAAATCATCAGCCTGGACAAATTAGCTGATTTACTACTGCAGGTCACGAGATATGCAGTAATTTGTGAAAAGTCAGCCATCACATATCCAATGGTAATGATGCATTCAAAGTTGTTGGGGTCACCCGAGAAAGTGGATTGGCTGGTGTTCTCATTGTATTTTGTCTTGAATGTGGGGAACATTTCATATTAGAAACATCAACAAAAATGTGCATGCCAAATGATGAGAAACATGATGATATAAATGTCCGTGGAGTTTGGAGTCAGATGAGCAGTGGCAGTGGGTGTGAAAAAATGACAGAAACTATGGCGACCATGGGTATGTCAATTTGAGCAGTACTATGTTTTCAAATATAGAAAATCAGATTGGTAAATGGTGAGAACATGAATGTTTCAAAAATTGGAATGGAAGTTTGCAGGCCATGAAGGCAGACATTGAGGTAGACGCCCATCATTGCAGATGGAGACAGCTCAACATACATCACACTTGTAGACCAGGGCCCTTTTGTGTACCAGGTGCACGTGTGCGTCTCACCAGTATGGTGGGATGTGCTATCCGTATGCGAGGGAAGGATCCCGAGGCTCATCTGGTGTAAACAAACCCCGTCATGACATCAACAAAGAGATGAAGAATGAAATTCAGAAATTGTTAAAGGGTTTGTCGAACGAGGCAGACAAATTAATCGGAAACAACACCACCAATCTGGCAGAAAACTGAATGGGCGGGAAAATGTACAACATGTGCCATTGAGTCTCATGGGCTGGTAGGTGTTATGCTGCAGCCTTGCGCAAAAATGTTGGGGTTATTTGAAAGAAAGTGACCAATACACCAGCAACACATGTCCTGCACCAATTTGGCGAACGTTCGAATGGCCCATCTGGCATCAGCGTCAAAATCAGATGTTCAGTGTAGAAAATGAAAAAAGGAAGCTGCTCGTGAGAAAGTGGGGAAGACAAAGAAGGCCCGGATGTCTTACGGTGCTCAAGTTGCATTAGAATGTGACGACATCAGTGACGATCAGTTGGAGAAATCATGTAACGATTTCTATATTAAAGAAATTTCCATGACTGAAGATAACTGCAAGAAACTGAAGTCGTCAACACGCCGACAGTCCCTTTGCCCACTGTGGCTGAGTTGCCGAAAAAGTCGACCGACAGAATCAAATGTCGGGGATATTCTGATCAGAAAAACCTACCACCAAACTGTGGTCAACAGTGGACAAGCTATTATACAGTAATTTCAAGGGGAATCAGACAACCAGGCACGCCTCAGCCAGGAAAGGGCAACTATACAAGAGTACGAACTTCAGAAGACAACAAGGAAGCTAAATGTGACAGTCTCCCCAGCAGGATTGTATCTAAATCCAAAATGGCCTTTTATGGGAGCTACCCCTGACGGGATTCCCCAGGGTCAGATAAAGGTTAAAAACCTCTTGAAGGATAAGCCAATCACGCTGCAAGATGCAGCTACAAAATCCTCCTTCTGTTTGATGACTGCGTCTGGAAGATTGTTCTTAAAGAGAAACTGATTTTTCCATCAGTGTCAAGGTCAACTGTTTATCTGTAATTTCCCATGGCTTGATTTTGTGGTCATCAGGACAAGCAATCCATACCAGATGCACATCGAACGAATATACCGAGATGTTGCTCTATGGACGGACCACATGCTTCCAAAACTGACTGCTTTCCACGGCATGGCAAATTTCCGGATTCCGAGAACCTGGAACTGAATGAGTAGATATCTCATGTTGTGCGGAGGTGAGAGAACACATCCCGTTGCCCAGCACTGGTTCATGGTGTAACATAACGATTTTTTTGATGCTTGAAGTTATATTAATATTCAAGTTGAGATACTAACCATTTGTCTAATAACATCACATTTTCATGGTGTTATACTTGTACTTGAAACTGCAGTCCCAGACGAGCATAGGGAGATAGAAGATATTTCAGCAGCTCAGCTGAACCAGTTTCTGCGTTCATTCTATCTGACGGTGAGAAAGCAGGATGGAGAAAATATTAACCCGATTCCCTAAAGGCTTTCAAAATCAGTTTGGATCGTTATTTATCGGAGAAAGGGTATGGTGTAAGCCTCACGAGGTCGGATGAATTCAAGACGAGTAGAGATGTTCTTACTGCAAAAGGCTGCCAGCTAAAGAAGGAGGGTAAAGAGCGAAAGCCAAATCGAGCGGAGGTTCTCACAGAAACTGAAGAAAAGGTATAAATTTTAGCTTTTTATTACTGCGAGTGATTTTAGGGCCTTGTCGGATTACTGGCGTTGAAATCAAGGAAGTAGCTTAGGAATAAACTGCTGAAAAGGCAACTTTCCAACCACCCAGTTCATCGACTATAACTCGCAACCTCCCCCCACCACCTCCCCGACTCATTGTATGTTATGTAGCAAAATACGAACGTAGCGTGCAAGATCTATGGCGTTACGTTTCGTAACTTGTGTCTAATTCCGCTTAACCCGGGGCTAGGGACCGCATGAACCCATGTACTTCAAGATCCTCACGGTGCTCATATGAACAGTCACAATCAAGCGTGACTGAGATACATCATTCTTTAGATGACGACTTTACTGCGATTATTATGGATTAAGAATACTGATCAGCGATACGGATTTTATATTTTTGGAACATCATGATGTCTTGTTGGCATCATTAATAACTGTTGACCGCTTCTCTCTCGCAGGAAACTAGCCTGTTTATGTATACTATGATTGTCTTTTTGAATTTGGTGCTAATACTGTTATATGGAATAGGTCTTTGGATTATGGACGCGGATATTCTTTAATGGACGACGGCTGAATTATGAATGACGGACTAGACGCTTGTAATTATAACTTATACCAGTACTTCAGTGTGCTTCAACCTGGTATTTCGAGAAAATATTTATTTTGGAGACGAAATACCAAACTGCCTACCCAAGCAAAATAATGCAATACGGTAACAAACTTGAAGAGTCATTTTCCTCGTTGGTACATGAATTCCTGAAAGAACGGGAAACGTTCAAAAATAAAAAAATAAAAATAAAAAAACATCGGGAGTCGGACACGCGATTCCCTTTCATGTATCCCGAGATAAACAATACACTGGATGAAATACTTAGCTGGCATCCTGTCGTTCATGTTTCTGTGGTATATGAAGCTTCTGATGATAATTTATTTTTCATCTCCATCCGCAAACACACAGTACCCTCATCAGTGGCGATACTCGCGGACACAACTCGCACCTGACAAATTCGTCTGAAACAGTCTTCGTCTGCAGGTGGTGTCCTCGATCACTGGTTTATGGGAGGATCTCATTTGGTATACCAACTGTGGCCAGCTGAGACTTGCAATACGGTGTCATACAGTAGGACAATTAACCAATCCAAACCCTACAATTTACTCTGATATGTGATAAATGTATACACCCCCCTCATTTAATACATACATTTACTGATTGTTCGTAGCCATATTTTTATGATACAAGTCCCTCTGACTTCAGAGACTACGCACATGTATACCTTCTCCTCAAAACTTTAATTGCAAAAATGCAATCTAAAAAATTTAATATTAGTCAATTGATTGTTGGATTGTTGGACTTTTCGGGCATTCATGGTTTACAGACTTTAACAAATGATATAAATTTTGAGGTCATTCAATGATATAGAAATTGGTTATTTTTTTCAGGTTTTATGGGAGAAAGGTATCATCGGCAAAAGTACCCCTCAGGCTCTGCAAAGAGCAATTTGGTGGCAAAACGCGCAAAGATCAACTTGGCGAACCCATTAGCTCCAAAGATACATGAAACTTCTAGAATTCCCACACAGGTAGGTGTGGTCATTTTCTCGGGGGGAGGGGGGGGGGAGGGGTCAGTAAAAGTAATATGTATTTAATATGTATTGAAAAGTACTATTGTTTGCTACAGAAATGTGTCATTACCAATTATTCTACAAATTGTTTAATACTTCCAGAGATAAATAGACAACGGTTAGTACAAATGGCCTTCAGCCAGTTTGATGGTTTATAAAACAGGTGGGAGAACAACAAAAGATGCCGAAGCCATTTCTCAAACCTTATTTGTATTCAAGTATTGTTTGTAAATATGGCTAAAGAACTTGTTTTGGTGCACACTAGAGAACGGCCATTAAAGCACAAATGACCTTGAGCCATATGGTTAATCTAATAAAATATCTTTTCTCTTTTCACTCCAAAGGAAACCTTTGGCCATGTGCACTAATGACGCCCCATTCTATTTCCAGGCCCATCCCACCTGGGACAAGCATCCGGATAATACGTGGTACAAATGCCAAGCACTTGGGGTTCATTCATTGGGAAGCATCATGAAAAAACTGGCAGAGATGGGAAATATCCCGGGAGGAAAACCAATCATTCAGGAAGGAAAACCACAGTCAAGCGTCTGCGTGAGGCATCGTTTGATAACACTGATATAATTCTGTTAACTGGTCATAAAAACGCTCAATCTCTTAACCATTACAGTACGGTTACACAAGGAAAACAGAGATCCATGTCAGATACGCTAGCGAGAGTTGATGAA
Source organism: Hanleya hanleyi (assembly GCA_036873755.1). Taxonomy (NCBI): domain Eukaryota; kingdom Metazoa; phylum Mollusca; class Polyplacophora; order Lepidopleurida; family Hanleyidae; genus Hanleya; species Hanleya hanleyi. The sequence continues at coordinate 35,501 of JAVTVY010004386.1, forward strand.
AGTAAGAAATTACCGTCTGCAACAGTCACACACGCAGAGAATGCTCATGATGAAATCTCAGACGATCTGGTTGCCGCAGACATCGACAGGATTTTTGCATCCATTGAAGCGTATGAAGAGTCGAGTATCCCATCAAAATCCCCTTGTTGACATACGCAATGCGAACACAACGAATACTGTTTTTTCACAGTGTAATGTAAATGAAGCTACAGGAGTTGAAAACCTTCTATTTTCTCGCTCGACCATCTTCGGAGAAAATTTTAATATCAATATAAATCTGATTCCAAAGTAAATTTACCCAGTCGGTCAAATTTGTATCAAATGAAGTTCGCAAAGTAGACACTGATAATAGATTTAACCAATGTTTGCAGAATTACAGATGTTGTTGCATTCTAGGAATTTACGGGCTCTAAACGAATTTATTGTTATGGTTGAATATATTCATATGTTATATTGTTTTATGTAATAAAACTATTCATTCAACATGAATAGAAAATCATTGATAAACACAGTGAAATCTTCCCATGACCTGTATAATAAATTTCGGCGTCGAGTCTAATACGGGTTTTCATCACAACATGGACTTGTACAATACCATTCCATATTGTACAAAGCACTGTATAATTACTTAATAGTATTTCCTTCTTTTTGTGGGAATTAATCCTCTGCATGTTCACTTAAGGCCTTTGTAATGGCAAATATATATCTTTTGAGGTATGTTAGCAGAATTTCTCTCTACAGATGCTAAAAGGTAACTTTTGTTGTCTGAAGAAGACAATTGGAGCGATATGCAAGAGGTGGGAAAAGTTGAAGACGTCTGGCGACTGAAAAGCAACCATATGACTCTACAGGAAAGTATTCGTCGACACCTAACATTCAGACCCGAGAATACGATGGATTCTCGGACGTAGCCTATAGATCTAATCTCATCATGCACATCAGGGGAGTTAATCCAAGTTGTCTCCCCTGATGTGACTGATACGAAATTGTATGTTACCTTTTAATAATCATATTTCCAAGGCATTATGTACCAATGGCATTGTTGGTCATTCAGATGTGTAGTTAATATGAACAATAAGGGGTAGAAAGTGTACATGAAATGTAATTTATGTTTTTTTATATTTTAATGTGTTCCCTAATTATTTCCCACCTCCATTAAAGTCTGGAACTACACATATATATCTTCAGTAGTGTAAAGGGTTAATGTCTACTCATTCATATTCATGATTCAGTAAATGTTCTTGAGTTAATCGTGTATGGCCGATTCTACATCGTCTAATCATGGCTTGATCGAAACGTTTCTGACTGTTCAGATGAGTATAATCTACAGTAAATCCAGTATGTATCGAAAGGTGGGAAAACTATCTTAAAACAGAAAACAGATCAAATTGGGGAGATGTATTTGCCACAATCTTTAAATGTACCACCTACAATAAACTTAAACATATACAATATCGACTACTACACCGGATAATCACAACGAAATCTTTCTTATTTAAGATAGCTGTAACTGCTGATGATGTCTGTGAATACTGTGGTCTGAATCTCGAAACGATTGAACATTTATTTGTGGAATGTCCCATTGTGAAAAAATTGTGATCAGATTTCGAAGTGTTGTTGAAAAAATGTTTGGTTTAAGAGATGCAATAACTACTGGAAAATTATATTGGGTTGGGAAATACACAAAGCGCCCTCAACACGATGATGCTACTGACAAAACGATTTATTTACACACGGAAAATAGATGGATCCAATTTAGATTTCAAAGCTCTACTTTTTACATTTAAATATCATTATTCTTTGGAGAAATACATAGCTACCAAGCTGGGATTGAGCCTCTTTACAAAAAATTGAATGATATTCCAGGGCTTTTTTGACCAAACAAGTACTATTAACATGTTTGGTGTGAAATGAAAATAAATATGCTCAGTGGCATCAGCGGTAAGGAGGACAAATGACAATGAAATAGTGTGTGTATGCGAGGGTGTATGTAATGTAGTGCCCAGTATCTGTCATTGAAAACTGTTGACCGCTTCTCTCTTGCAGGAAACAAGCCTATGTTTTTGTATACTATGATTGTCTTTTTGAATTTTTTGAATACTGTTATATGGAATATGGAATAGGTCGTTGGATTATGGACGCGGATATTCTCTAATGGACGACGGCTGGATTATGAATGACGGACTGGACGCTTGTAATTGCTAATATGTCTGTATAGTTATTCTGTAATAAAAAATAAATAAATATTTTCTTCCATAAATAGAACATAACATGGTTGAATATAGTGGAGAGATGAAGTACCCTTTCATGTGTTATATTCATAAACACAATAAATTGTATCATCATATGAATAAATAAAAAAAAGGTGGACATTTTTTGACTCACCCTGTATAGTCGTATTTATGAGAGAACAGATAACTGTCAACCAAAAGGGGTTCACAATTAGTACTCATTGGAATACCTGTATGCTGTTGATATATTGTGTTGCCGCATTTCACATTTATATCATTAATGGGATATTCACAAAAGAATATATTGAAGACAAAATTGAGCCAGATGCTACATCCTATAACTAGTAATTAATTCGATTATTGAAGGCAAAATTCAGCCCTTTATCCAGATGCTGTATCTCATAACTAGACATTAATTCGATTGGTTAACCTATCTGCATAATGCTGTTCTAGCCTGAATGATTTGATTCTAGGCGTTGTCATGATAGATTACATCCGTGATCGAAATTTCAATGATCCCTTTCGTCATATCTGTACATGATTAACTATTTATTTATTTATTATTTAGTTTATTTATTTGACCAATATTTCACCAGGAATGCTCCTTCCGGCCAAGTCTGCTCTTCCAGGAGGTCCTGACTTACAAGATAGATAGAAGAACAAGTAATACATATGCACATAGGTCAAGAGACAAGGAAAGTAAGTAAATTAAAACGGGGAATATTAAGCATTATAAATCAATAAAACAATAAGAACCAGTGTAGAATAAATCACTAAA
>JAVTVY010004387.1:0-41558 GCA_036873755.1 Hanleya hanleyi
ATAATTTAGAGGAATTGATATTCTTCCCAAATCATGAGATGAACTTTTTATTTAATTGCTTTTCCGACCTTTTTAATAAAATTCAAAAGTGTGAATAATTTTGTGAAATAAATATTGCAAAAAATGACAAAACTATAACTTAATTATTTCTTGTTCTGCTGTTGATGTGGTCTTACAAAAGTAATTAATTAGTTATTTATTGGCTGTAATATGACATGTATAAACATTTTCTTGTAAGAGTCTCAATTCCTGGTGTCTTTTTGAAATTTAGCTGGAATTTTGAAGAATATCCTTGCACTGAAATTTCACCTTTCAGTCATTACTGTTATTTCACTGAAATCTCACTGAAATTTCGATCACATTTTAATCTTTTATTATTGTGTTGAAATTTTGCTGAGATCCCACAGAAATTTCACTGACATTTCACTGAATTTCTACCTTTTCTTTCAGTGTTATTTCAATGAAATTCCACTGAAATTTCACTGAAATTTAACTTTTTCTTTCAGTGTTATTTCAATGAAATTCCACTGAAATTTCACTGAATTTCTACCTTTTCTTTCAGTGTTATTTCAATGAAATTCCACTGAAATTTCACTGAAATTTTGGTCGAAATCACTGAGATCCCACAGAAATTTAATAGAAATTTCACTGATATTTCACTGGTATTTCTACCTTTTCTTTCACTGTTATTTCAATGAAATTTTGCCGAAATTCCACTGAAATTTCACTGAGATTTTGGTCTGATTTTCAGTAGGGGGCCAGCTACCAGATCTCATTAAAGCCCACACTGCCAAAAATAGGGTACTTATTAAAGTTTATGAAACTTATTTCAAGATATTTTTTCTTAAAACTAGAAAATTTTAAGAAAACTTATCTCAATAATTGTCAGTGATTGAAAATTTTCTTATTTTTTTCTTATTTTAAGAAAAATTAACTCATTTGAGATACTATTGAGCAAATTGTGCCTTGTTCCAAGAAATAATATCTTATATAAGATTTCCTTTATCAGGTTTTATCTTATTATAAGATTTTTTTACTTTAATAAGTGTTTTGTTAGACAATTTTTCTTAAATAAGTTTATTGGTAGACCATGTTGAGATAATAGTTTCTTAGCTTAGTATTAAAATATTTATTTCAAGTAATATTTTTTTAAACAAAACTATGTCTGTGGTCTGCATGCATGTTTGAAAAGCCAAGCATATATCCATCCAAGAATGATTTCATGCATGGCATATAATATGTCCATGCCTTAAAAGACTGAAAGATGGTACACCGGGTCCAAATGAAAAGTTGTTTGGGTAACATGACTGGCCCACCATAAAACCCTATTATGCTCATATATCCAAAACTTTGTTGTTACCTTCCCAAATATAATGATAGTCATGTGCAATATAGCTTTCTTTGTCATGTTGGAGAAAAGCTCTCTCTAGAAATGGAAGTAAAAAAGATAGTTTTTGTTTAATCTTCTGATTGATTCTTCATAGAATTCCAAAACTTCTACATATCCGCATTGGATTGTGTCAATTAAAACAAGCAAATTGTTGTCAGCCAAAAATAGGGTACTTAAATAAGTTTTTTTCACCTCAATTCTAGATAAATTACATTAAAACAAGAAAATTTCAATAAATATTTTCTTTGTTTGTTCCATTTTGTCAGATTTATCTTATTTTAAGAAAAATGATCTCAAATATGATTGCATTTTACTAGATATATCTTGTTATAAGAAAAATTATCTTGACTAATATGTCTTTTTGTGATTTGTCTCCTTAAAATGTAAGATCGTGAATTGAGCGGAAACGGATCACTACACTAATAGTATGAACCTGTGGTTTCCTGACAGAAATTAATCATTATCAATTTGTAAGAGTTACTGTTACAATTTGCCTAAGATATACTTGAAATTATATCTTCTACTTGAGTGAGGAACATATATTTGTAATTTAGTAAGTTCACCTCCATGTGCGGTTATGGTTTTCATATGGGTTCAGGGATTTGATTCTGCCATTTTCAACTGAAAATTTCATGTTGTTGCACAGTTGGTATCCAGGTACTTTATTGAGGAAACTCAACTGCATGCGCCTCTCATTGGATCATTCTACATGTGGATGAGAGTAGTGTGTTGTTCAATGTGTTCAATGAACTGAGCGAAAACGTCAAAAATGAGATTTGCTTTCTTTGGGAGTGGATTTACAGATATACAACAACAACAACAACAACAACAAACTGGGAAACATAAACTAACTTCTGCTGGTGAAAGTGTGGATCTGCAGATCTGTTTCTTCATTTTTGTCTACCTGAACACAGTCAATTAGAAAGTAAGTTTAAGACTGTTACATTGATTTCGAAGCAAACGCGAAAAAATATATGTATAAAAAGCAAAGATACAAACTCGACCTCCCCATGCGCACAGCAAGTATTTTGGTGTTGAATATTCGTTATACCTGTCAGCTAGGCATGCAAACCAAAGTCATTGCATCAAGCCAGTGACTGCAGTCTATTCAGGAAAGATGTTTTTGAAATGTAAATTAGTGGCAGGTTGCCTCTGACAATCTTGACTGGCAGGAACTTTTGGGGCTTTGAGTATTCGCATAAAATTTGGGATCTGGATTCTACATGGTTTGCAGTGAATTGATTCCTCCATTCCCTAGTTCTTTGCTTCAGCTTTGGAAGAATATTTTTATATGAACTTGGTTGTATGCTTTAGCTTGCAAGACCTTGCAACCCTGTCTGTGACTAAACATTGGGACTTTCTCCACCACAAGCATTTTCTAAATTTTGAGAATTATCCATCATATCTTTGGTGTTCGGCCGTTTTACATGGTTTCAATTATATCAGTCTCTTATCATATTATACAACTTCGACATGGGCGAGAAATTTTATGCAAATATATTCTAGTATTACTGCTATAAATGGAAAGAAATACTTGTCAAGGTGAGGTTTTAAGGATGCATGCCAGAACAAAGGCCTTAAAATATTTGAAATAAGTTTTTTATTTATCTGTTTTACATATATGACTTTTGCCCTTCAATTGCATGATGATGGGTTGAAAGTGACATTAAATTCTATTCACTCAGTCACACTTCAATTGCATGACATTATTTTGATAATGTTTTATATGCTAACTGTAACAAGCATATATTCATGTTCAGTTTTTGGCAGTAATTTGATATAAAAAAAAACATTAGTTAAAAACGTTAATTGATCATATTTTTGCTACAAAAGAAAGTATATGTGGAAAAGAGTATATAAAAAGGTTTGGTACTTTTCAGGACATTGCATATAAGTGAAAAATCAACCCTACTAGCGCAACCCATACCAACTGCCTATGTAAACGCAACAACATGACCTTTGATTGTATATTTTTTAAATAAGATAATCGAATAACTGCAATGTTCTTGTGCAAGTTCTGTTTTCTTATTTTTTTATATTTTTTATTCTAGTTAATTTTATCTGATTATTTTTCTTATGCAAGTTAATTTATCTAGGAGTTCTGTGTCATTGTTTTTCTTATATAAGTTTACCTATCTATAGTGTAATTCTTAGCCAAGTAAATTTATCTGGATAAGTTTTCTTAAGTAAGTAAATTTATCTGGTTAACTTTTCTCAAGTAAGTAATTTATTCTTAGGCAAGACATCTTTTCTTACCACACTCTAAAAAAATCTTAATTAAGATTTTGTTAACAAGAAAAATTAACTTGCATAAGATTTTTTTTTCTTGAACTAGATAAATTTTCTTGAACAAAATAAAAACAAATCATCAGAAGAATTGTCTTAATTAAGATAATTGAACAAGATTTTTTATCTTGACTAAGATAAAAAACTTAGATTATTTTTCTTAGTTAAGAATTTACACCCAGATATTTTTTCTTACCACACTCCAAGATATTTTTTACTTATTTTAAGTAAATTTCTACTTAAAACAAGTTTTTTTTTCTTGTTTTAAGTACGCTATTTTTGGCAGTGCATAGGCTCTAGTTGAAAATGACGTCACTGTGACGTCATCAAAGTGGCCATCTTGGATTTTTTTAACATTTTCTGGTAGAGCTTGACCTGAGGGTATAGTGTGGTAAGTTTCAGCCCAGGGGTAAGAAAAATAATGGGGGGGGTGGGGTGCCGAAGACAGGTCCCAAAAAAACCCAGATCAGACAGGGTTAAAGACGATCTGTTTACATACAGAGAACATCAGCTCAAAACAGGAGCTATTCACCAGCAGAACAATAAGACATCAATAAAATATTGTAAAATAGAGATAATATAATACATAAGTAAGCCATATAGAAAGAATTGTATAAATGACCATATCTTCAGAAGTATGTTGTTCATTGCAGAAAGTGCATCTACAAGTATCACCATCCCATTTACTAAGTAATTAAAATTTTGAACTCCTTGAGTGTCCGTGCTCCTTTTATAGATGGATCAAGTGAGTTCCATAGAGTGGCTCCGGAGTACTTGACAGAATGAAGCCTGAATCTCGTCCTACATCTGGGTACAAGAACATACGTGGTATTTCTTAGCTGATACATATTTTTCTTAATTTGAAACAAGTCCCTATATGCAGGGCCTTCACAGTGTAGTATTTTGTAAACCTCTGTTGCCAGAAATCTAAGGTGCTGCGATGATGACATCACTAACATTATCCTGGTAAACAAAGTGCAAGGTGCGCTCTTGTAGTTTTTCTAGTTTTTTGGATACCAGTGGCACTACAGGAATGACAGACTAATGGACAGTAATTAAAATTACACAGTATAAACTAGAGCATAGTCTGAGGGATGCACACATTTGATCAAAATGATATGTAAGGCGGCTTACAAGATACCCCCCGTAAGGTTGGTGGTTAACATTTCATGAGTAAGTTGAACGGGATTGTGTTGGGTGGCGATGGAAATGATCAGTAAGCATGCTTACAAAATACCCCCCGGATGCACATTTGATAGAAATTGATGAATATTTGTAGTGGAATATAAGTATACATGTTGTAGTAGTTTACAGGTAAATTCATTAAGATTGCGTTTGGTGGTGGCATGGTATGTAACTAGTTGACAATGAGACCTCGCTTGGTCTCGACTGCGGTTAACGGATTCTCTACGAGGCCTCATGGTATGGTAGCTGCATACCAAATTTGAGAGGAATCCAAGTAGCGGTTGTCAAGTTATGCTCCGGAAACTAAATGTTACGGACCGACAAAAGAAAGTTTTGACCCTAGGTGGCACCACCTGTAGACGCACATGCGCCAAACGCAATCCCAAGCGAGGTCTCATGGTATGGTAGCTGCAACCAAATTTGAGAGGAATCCAAGTAGCGGTTGTCCAGTTATGCTCCGGAAACGAAATGTTACGGACTGACGAGAGGAAGTTTTGACCCTAGGTGGCGCCACCTGTAGACGCACATGCGCCAAACGCAATCCCAAGTGAGGTCTCATGGTATGGTAGCTGCATACCAAATTTGAGAGAAATCCGAGTAGCGGTTGTCAAGTTATGCTCCGGAAACGAAATGTTACGGACGGACGGACAAGCTGAAATCAGTATACGCCCCCTACACTACGTGTACGGGGGGGTATAATGATCTAAAAATAGCTAGTCTACTCGCTTGGTCAAGATACCGTCCTAGCCATCATACAAAGGCCAGCCACATGCTTATTGAAATTTAATTTACTATTGATGTGGATGCCTAGCAATTGAAAACTATCTTCTGATTCTATAAAATACCATGTGTTCAGCTTTAAGTTGCAATCATGTCTCGAGGACAGTTATCACAATCAGATGAGTACTGTACAGGGTGTTAATTGTCATCAGTAAAATTACTAAATGAACATTTTGATTCTTCAGGCTACATACTGTGAAGATATCATTGATAAATATATTAAATATCAACCCTGAGGTACCCCTTTACTGCTATTATGCCAGGAGCTATAAATATTCTCCAGCATTAATCGATGATGGCGATTGGAGAGAAAATTTCCATATATTTAACAGAGCTTTCAGACATGACATAAGCCTCCATTTTGGCAAGGACAAGATCATGTGATATGCAGTCAAATGGTAAAGATTTTCAGCGATACTTCAACCCAGATATAATTTTAACCCATAGATTTTGGTCATTGGTGACTACTTTAAATTAAAACCAGTTAAAAATTATACCATGCTTTCCCTTAAATCAATCATATCTAATGTATTTCAACATTATACCACTTACATAATATTTAAACAAGGATATCTTGAAAATGTTTGCATTTCACCTTTGCAGGTGGGGCGGAATCGGGGGAGCCAGCGGGGGCCGGCCCCCCTATATGAAAAGGACTACCCACTTTGGCTCAAAATTTTCTCAGAAAGTACCCCTGATCCCCCACTTTCTTCCTTAATGGGTCCAAATAGATTGAGACCAGTTCGATGCCAAGTTCCTTGCCAAGTGCCAACTTCTTTCCAGTGTTTGTTCTACCTGTTTTAGTGTTAAATCCAGCAGCAATGATTTCTCAACTTCATATGCTATCCGCCTCTCTTTTTCAACAAAAACGTTAATCAGCGCTGGAAATTGCCGCGTTTGGCACCCACAACTTCGAACAATTCATCTATGCAACAGTGCAACAACTTACGCAACGATGAATTGACCTTTTCTTGCAGAGATGTTAGAAGTTGACTTTGACTTAAACTGAAGATAAGATAATTTCATCTGAACACCATAATATGATTAAACTTGACAAAGTCTGTTTTAAAATGAGACAGGTTTTACACACGTGCGTTTTAGGTAGTCACGTAGTTGTCTCAAACTCTCTGGCCTATTGTGGAAGCTGTTTCGACGAACTGTGATGACGAAGTATGTACTCCTGTATTTTTGGAGAGTATTTTAAATCGTGCAAATTGCCTTCGCCATCTTTGCTGTTCAAGCTTTTATACAGACCTGTGCTAGTGGCCTTGATTTCTAGACCTGCCCACCTTACCCCAATTTTATGATGGTCAGTCTTTGACATTAAGCCTGAGAATATATGAATATGTACATATAATCGTATACTATATAGTTTCATATTCAATTAATCTGTTTTAATGCATTCTTGGCTGATTGAACTAATTTGTAAGCTGATGTGCAGTAACCATGGCAACAGTTTGCCGTACATGATATGTAGGTCATTGTATATATGAAGTTGACCCAGTGATGATTGATACTTGTTGCATTTATAAATGTGCCCATACATTTATTAGGCTGCTATGTAATTGATTCAATACTGGATTTGCATGTAACAAATCTGCTGCTGTAACATCCGCCTATAATATGCGCTTTTAGTTAGATTAATATGATGAATTTTCTAATTGGTCGATGAAATCCCATATCATTGATTAAGAATAAAACATTTAAAAACAATGTTAGTATTTGTTATCAAATTAAACCTGCTATCAATGTATGCCATATTCCCTCCATTTTGGAGATCTCCTGCAAAGAAATTATCTCCCCTGATCGTCTCGTCGATCGTCCGCTAGGTGGCGTGTTCTCCGCGCATGCCCTTCCTCTTTTTCCCATGCTGTGCAAGACCTGTTTTGTGTCAAGGCAGAGCAAAGAGGGGAGGATGGGTTGGGCAAATCAGATTGATAGCAGGTTTGATTTGATAACAAATACTAACATTGTTTTTAAATGTTTTATATTTGTGTCTCAAATCTTAACCTGCTATCAATGTATGCCAGACTCCCAACAGAGGAGGTTGGGTAGCCGGTCTTGTGTCTTGCTTTTGGGTTGAGCGGAGCACGCCTTGTTCTGATTTTGTAAATCTGATATGCCTAGTAATATCCTGATAATTCCCGTGTCGTATAGAGGCGTAGGGAGCTCAAGGAATTACAAGTAATACGGCGAGAGGTGGACTCTGTTCCGACCATTTGCTCGTATACTTGGCCAGATAACCAGGTGCCATCGTGATGCCTTGGAGTGCCTTCGTCCTAGGAGTGTCTTCGTCCCTTGGAGTCCCTTCGTCTCTGGCATGGTCTGTCCCTATACTTACCGAATTGTCGGGATCTTGCTTGCTTGAGCGGCGCCCCCCCCCCCTTCTTTTTCTTGATGGGACTGGTGGACTAAGCGCTGAGGCTGTAGCTAACGAGCCCAAGTTGACAGTCCGGGCAAGGGCGTGGACGATATCGTCCAGTTTCCCCAAAGCGGCCAGGACATCGCAAAGCTGTAATCTCGTGAGATGATGCCTTAAACAAAAGGGGAGCATCGATGGCGAGTTGATAGATCCAGAGTATCGTCTTCCTCAGTCAGGCTGCAATTATGTTCTCAGTAATATCTGCAGATGCTCCTGGCTGTAGAGATAAAAAACAGGAGACGTCTGAAACCTCAGTAGAATCTGTAGGGCTCTAACTAGACATACGAGTCTGTCATGGATTCACTCTAGGCGATGAATTCCGGGATCAGGCGAAGAGGTATGGTTTCCCAACCTGCGGTCCATGTCAGGGAACTGTGCTCCAATGCGTGAAGCTCCGATACTCTAGTGGCTGGAGCGAACGCTGTTAGGAAGGCTGTCTTGTAGGGCAGGGCCCTGATTGTAGCCGTCCTAAAGTCAACTAGGACTCTGGATAGCGCTGAACGGTATCCCTCTATGGTGCTTGGCTTGAATTCCTTATCTTGATGCAGATGTAACAGGAAGTCAGCTATCATCGGCACAGAGGCAGTGTCGGGGTCGATGTCTCTGGTCCAACACCGGGTACAGTTGAGAGGTTGATGATCTGTCTGCCGTCGCCATCGCCTCTGTAACTGGTCTTGAAAGGCCTCGGTCTGCAAGGAAGTCCCCGATAGTCTACAGACGTGAAGATTGAGCCACTGTAGATCGTGGTGCAGTATGCCGTGTCGCTGGTCTAGTAGCCGGGGCCACGGGCAGCTGACAAGGCAGGTCGGTCAGAAATCAGATTAATGACGGGAACCACGGGCGATTCGGCCACCACAGTATCCCGAGCAGGATAAGGGCGTTGTGCTCTGCTATCTTGGTCAAGACTGCCTGTACAAGTGCTGTCAGTGGAAAAGCGTACGCGATGAGGCTGTACCAACTGAAGACATCGGGTCGACTGCCCAGACTTGTGGGTCGAGTGTCGGACCGACGAAGATCGGTAGCTGAGCGTTGTCCCAAGTCGCAAATAGGTCTACTAGGGGCTGTTCCCAGGTCGATGCCACCGGACGAAAAACCTCTGTATGGAGATGCCACTCCGTCTGTAGGACTTTGTCCGGTCGTGAAAGACTGTCTGCAACGACGTTCAAATGCCCTTGCCTTAGCCTTGTCTACCAAAAAGGCGTTGACTGCTCCAGTCATCCGTGATGTCCTGTCATCATTGACGGTGGCATGGTAGTCGGAAATAGCTCTGTCTAGGAGGTGAAGTTGACGTCTGGGTCCTAAATCAATTTGCTGTAGCTGTAAGGGACCAGTTGGTATATGAAGTAACGCTATGATGGTTTAACATCATGCTCTGTACCATACCGGCTTATCTTGCTTGAAGTCCGACTGTCGGTATCTTGGTACATTCCAAAAGTTTGTCTATGATGAAGTGTCGGCAGTAGCAGGCAGCTGTACCGCTGGGGGAAGATGACTGTGACCCGTAACAGCACTTGACTTCAAAGGAACTTGAAAGGATAAGTCTTGATCTGTAAGATCCAGATCCAGAATGCTAGTCAGAAGTCCGGTCACTGCTCTGGTAGTTCCGATAACTGTAAGGTGGTGTCCGATTCCAAAGATAAACTTGGAAGCTGACTCTCGGCTCAATAAAGGTCCGTAGTAGAAGACTCTCGCTTCAATGGTCGGGATTCTGTCTGTGTACAGCCGTGACCCGTGGTCCCGCTGTTGAGTAAGGCCGTGCTGGCCTAGTGGGGTCCAGGGCCGTGATGTCTCGGTGTTCCGGCGCTCTGTATAGGGACATGATGTGCCGGGGTGCTGTCGCTCTAGAAGTCCCGATGCTCTGTGTAGGGCCATGACTTCTCGGAGCCTCGATGTTCTGTGTAGGGTCGTGACTTCTCGGAGTCTCGATGCTCTGTGTAGGACCATGACTTCTCGGTGTCTCGATGTTCTGTGCTGGCCGTGAAGTTACGGAGTTCCGGTGCTCTGTATAGGCCGCGCCTTCCAGGGTCCGGGTCTATGTCTCTGACCTCCTTGAAGATGAGTGATGATCCCGATCTGTGCACCGAACTGTAATGTTGTGCACTGCACTGTGATACGGCACTAGGCCGCGGTCAGGTTCGTGGACTTGTGTCTTCTCTCGACTTGCGAAGACTTGGATGAACGGGAGCTGACAACGTCTTCTCCCATGAAGCCAAACTTGACTTGACTTTAATCTTCAGAGAAAGCTGCGAAGACTTGCTGACTATGTCTTCTCCGATGAAGCAAAATTTGACTTGACTTTAATCTTCAGAGAATTCTTCGGCCTTCGGGAATGCGGCTTGAATCCACCGCTGTACCACCGAAAAATCTGGCGTAGACGAATAAAGCTGAAATCCCGGTATCGTTGTGATGAACGGCTGTGTTCCCGGGATCTTCATGCTGTAGTACGGGTCCGAGCTGTCTCCGGAACCATGGTGTAGCGTTCTGGCTAAGTCCGTCCTACCTAAGTAATCCGTACTGTGTAAGTCCGTGACTTCTATGTGCGGCTTCACGGTGTTCTGGATAAGTCCGTTCCCAATAGGTCCGTGATCTGCTTGCGCCGGGGTACGACTTCGAACTCTGGATCTGGCCATGTTATGGCCCAGAAGGTTCACCAGTAGCCGGGTCTGTGCATCGGTATCGGAGTATCGTGCATCGGTATCAGAGTACCGTCGATCTGTATAGTCTTGAATTCTCTCGGTATCCCGGTAGTCCCTGTAGGCTCTTGGCTTGACGGGGTCTCGGAGTTCTGCATTGGGCCGTGATTTCTCAGAGCCATGGTCCCGTATGCTGATCTAAAGTCCGTGACCTCTTAGATGTGGACTCCCGGTGAGATGTAGACTCTCGGCGTACTGGACAAGTCCGTTCTTCATAGGTCCGTGTCGTTTCCTGTTCTGGGGTACGGCTCCGGACTGCAGTCCCGTCTCTGGAAGGAACCTCTCTCTCCGATGGTCGGGTCCGAGGTGCTCTGGAGTCGGAGTCCCGGCGCTCTGTATGGGGCCGTGACTTCTCGGGATCCCGGTGCTCCGTGTAGGTCCGTGGCTTATTGGAAGCTCGGTGTTCTGTATAAGGCCGTGACATCTCGGGATCTCGGTGCTCCGTGTAGGTCCGTGGCTAAACGGACTCTCGGTGTACTGTATAAGGCCGTGACATCTCGGAGCCATGGTCCCGGTGTACTGTGCGGGGCCGAGCTGTGCTGGTGTCGAGGTCCCGTTCCGGCGATCGAATCCGTGTCTTAGACTTCTCTTGGTAGTCCCGGAGACTTGGATGAATGGGAAACTGTTATCCGAGGTCTGCCCAGATCCGTGGTTGTAACGGCTCCGGTGTAGAGTCCGTGACAGCATCTTCTCCGGTGAACTTGAACAGGACTGTGGAGCCGTGTCTTGAGTCTGTGACTTGTTCACCGTCTCGAAATGTAGCTCCGGGGTACTGCCCTTCGCCGGTTCCCGGCTAGTAGACGTGTCCTTCTTGAAGACCTGTCTTTCTTGCCGTCTTGCTGGCGAACTTGAACTGGACCGTGGAGCCGTGTGTCTTGTATCCGTGAAGGGTCTGTTCTGTTTCACGGGACTGTACAGTATGAATGATCTGTGAAGATTCCACTGGCGCTGATAGGAAAACTTGGTTTACAGCCAAGTCGTTGAAGAGGGCCTGAGTAGCTTGCTTCTCAGCTGGACACCTTGCCAGGTCAGTGGCCGCTCTCCGGAGTTGACTGCGTCGGCCATAGGATAGCTATGCCAGGTCACGTCGTCCCAGTCTGCACATTCACGGCATGTCACTTGACTGTAACACACCTGTGCCCTGCACTTGAAACAAAGAAGTGCAAGTCTTTAACTGGTTAAAACTGACGACATGATTCCTTTCTTTATTATTCTTTATAGTTTGGGTGACTACGTTAGTTCATAATGAACTCACGGGAGAAAAAAATAACCCTAGGGTGCGTCTATAACAACCAAAAGTTACTATTTACAGGAGCTCTTTCAAACACGTCTTGCTACCAAGACTGCAAAGGAAAAAGAGGAAGGGCATGCGCGGAGAAAACGCCACCTAGCGGACGATCGACGAGACGATCAGGGGAGATAATTTCTTTGCAGGAGATCTCCAAAATGGAGGGAATATGGCATACATTGATAGCAGGTCAAGATTTGAGACACAAATTTATGGTTTTGAAAATGGAGATCTGTCTGAAGAGCCAGACATCCCACAAGTCAAGCAGTTCAATAGTTCTCGAGTTATTGTCCGGACAACACCTAACTACTGAAAATCCAAGACAGCTGAAAGTTCTCTTGTATTACACAGGTAACTGAATAGCAATCCCAACTGTCCTCTCACTGATGTCAAGATGCTCTCCAAGTTTAAAGTCGATCAGTCCAACCATTCTCGAGTTATTGGTCATACAAGAAATGTGTAAAGAACCAACTGCTGACAATGCAAGATGGCTGTTGACAGCCATCTTGGAGTACACAGGTAACTGAAAGGCATTCCTAACCGTTCTCTCACTGATGTCAAACCACTCTCCAAGTTTGAAGTCGATCAGTTCAATCAGTCTTGAGTTATTGCCTGGACAAGATCCACGTGCTTAGAATTCAAGATGGCTAACCGTGGCCATCTTGGATTATGCAGGTAACTGAAAAGCAATCCCAGATATCCTCTCACTGAATGATGTCAAATCACTCTCCAAGTTTAAAGTTGATATTCAATAGTTCTAGAGTTATTGGTCGGACAAGAAATTTGTAACGATCCAACTGCTGACAATGCAATTTATGTCTGACGGCGGCCATCTTGGATTACACAGGTAAAAGAAAAGCAATCCCATCCGTCCTCTCACTGATGTCTAGACTGTTCTCTGTTCTCTCACCGATGTCAAAGGACCCTCCACGTTTGAAGTCGATCGGTTCAAAAGTTACCGAGTTATTGGTCAGACAAGAAATGTGTGAAGATCCAACTGCTGACAATCCAAGATGGTTGATGATGGCCATCTTGGATTATGCAGGTAACTGAAAAGCAATCCCAACTGTCCTCTCACCGATGTCAAGAAATTCTCCAAGTTTGAAGTCGATCGGTTGAATAGTTCCAGGGATTCATAGAAGTCCAAAATTTTGCCACCGGATACTGAAATTTCAGTATTTTTTTCACCTCAATTGAGTTTTTATCAGTTTTTGCCACTGGCGTCCTGACTGCTATTGAGTTTTTTGGGGTTTTTTTGCCGACGCCATATGTAATGGTTCTGAGAAAGAGTTTAAAGCTTAGAATAAAGTAATATAACATCAAATTTGACATAATCATTGAACTGTCTTAATTTATTTGAACAAGAATAGAATATTCTACCACCACAAAGTCAGCCTCCTAGGGGTGCAGTTTATCAACTGACAACAGCATTGTTTCAGTTATGAAAATATTTTTGTCAATTTAAATAATCCATATCCTTCCTAATTTGGAACTAGAACTCGTGGACATCGAAAGACTGCCGTTATCTGTGTGATTTTATGGTTTTGATGTTTGACTGTGATCTTTAGAAATACATAGTTTTTCCTATTTCCCAAAATTTGATCATGTGTATAGGTTGTGTTATGTGTAATGCTTTAGTTACCTTTGACAGTCATAACAGGATGAAAGGTACGAAGCACAATAATTTTATAATTTATCCCATTAATTAATTTGATGCTTCAGAGTAAATTTTAATGAAAATCAAAGCGTCTGAAGTCCACCGACATTGAAACTACTGATTTGGCTTGGAATCTCAGTACCCAGCATGGAAAGCAATCTTGAGTGATATCCTCGTTATCCACATACCAAATCTGCGTTCAGGTTTTTGAAAGTTACCGTCCAGAAGTAACTATTTTTTTACTTGTCTTCCTGGTACTTCAGCTTGTCACCCCTTCTGAATTTTTTTTTTATCACCATACTGTCATGTATTCCAACTAGTTTCTCCATTTTTTCATGCATTGTAGAATTTGAACACACGTTTTTCTTCCCTCGATCGGGAGACGTTGACGACACGGACAGATTTATCTCCTTCCTCTAGCTCTGCATTGCCAAGATCAATGTCCTCACTTCATGATCTTGATCATCATCCTAACGCATGGCACGATCATACGTAGAAACTTCTGCTCATAGCCATGCAGTAATGGGTGATATCCGAGTATATTAGGGCATTTCCCAATTGGTCACATCCGATTGGTCCCGTGAGATCCGACAACGGCGCAATCACATTCATAAAACGAAGACACACCTCCAGAAAGCCATCCACTGAAATGATCTCTTGGTGGGCCTCGAAATGCCCCTATCACAAAATAAAAAGCATATCATTTTCCTGTGAACTGTCGCCGATTTTATTTTTTTGAAATAGGTAAGGTCGTTTGTAATATGATTTTTCTTAAGAAAAACAAATAAGCATGCTCCATTAGAGTGAGAACTAAAGTAGCTGATTCGCACAACTTCATTTTTGTCTCGCATAGAATCCCCTAGTCTTGCGCCTCTGCACTCAAGTGAGACTGACATGTCTGAAATGCCCAGGTCAAAATATTTAAATACAGATAATTTCATTGGCTCGTTTAAATGCGGCGGGCATGTGACTTGATGCTTCAGGAACAACTTTCGAACAGGATTATGTCCCTCCAGAAATATATCCTTTGCAGCCGAGAGGTGGCATCATGTGGAATACATGCCGAATCATAGCGTTGAGCTAAGGATAGTCTTAAGCGAAACGTGAAATCCCCTCAGCATGCTAAGATGGATGTTGACTCGGTGGGCTCATTTCTCTCACCAGGGAGTTCAGTGAAACATGTCAACAAAAGATTCAATTATGAGATGAAATTTGTTGGAACGATATTTTCTTAAATATCATAACAGCAGGTTGGGGGTAGCCACTTTTTCATCTATGTTAGTATTAAACCCAGAATAACAAGCGTTCTGAGAACCCCAACATCTCGCCTTGCGGGGTCATCTGCCGAAGGTGCAGCAGTATTGAAAGCATACATGTAGAGGAAACAATAAGGTCTGGAATAGGTGATGTGGTACAGACAATAATGTCTGCAATAGATTATCTGGTACAAACAATAACATCAGTCCCATGTGGGATTACTGGCAAAAGTTAATCCCATGTAGGATGGATAGGGCAGTCCAGTGTGAGATTACTGCTGGATAGTTCAGTCCCATGTGAGATTACTGCTGGATAGGCCAGTCCTGTGTAGGATTACTGCTGGGTGGACCAGTCCCACACAGTAAAAAATGATTTCTTATGTCAGAATTTTTTTCTTGAATTTTTCTCATCTGAGAGTAATAATCTTGAAATTTCTTAAATTTTCTTGCCTCTCCAACTACAATTTCTTAAAACTTGTCCCTACTCAAGAATTTTTTTCTTAAAATTTCTTGGAATAAGAATTTTGTTCTTTATCAAGAAAAATATTCTCATTATTTCCATGAAAGTAAGAATTATTTTCTTAAACTAGTATATTTGCATATATGAAATTTATTAGAATAAGAATTTTTTTCTTTATCAAGAAAAATATTCTGATTATTTCAAAGAAAGTGAGAAATATTTTCTTAGACTAGTATATTTGCATATATGAAACTTATTGGAATAAGAATTTATTTCTTTATCAAGAAAAATATTCTGATTATTCCAATGACCATGATGAGAATAAGAAATATTTTCTTACACTAGTATTTTGCATATAAAATGAGGATAACTAGTACAAGAAAAACACTCTCATCCAAGAAATGGAAAAACAATACATTTCACAACACAACTTGCGGGGATTTATGTTTCAACACATCTCAAAGCGTTACACTTTTTTTCATTGTGCATATAAATCATTTGAAAACTTCAGATATCATAAATTTGTTTATTTATTTACATCGAGCACTCAAACAGTATCAGAGATAGAGATCATTAATGATTTCGCATAAATTAAAGATGGCTGCCCATCCTTCCCGCCACTCAGAGGAACTGATGTGGTTATACACTGCAGATTTCTTGATACATCGATTCTGTATACCACGTTTCGTATAGAACACTTGAATGGTATCAGAGATATATATCATTAAAGATGTTTAATAATCTTGAAATTTCTTAAATTTTCTTGCCTCTCCAACTACAATTTCTTAAAACTTGTCCCTACTCAAGAATTTTTTTCTTAAAATTTCTTGGAATAAGAATTTTGTTCTTTATCAAGAAAAATATTCTCATTATTTCCATGAAAGTAAGAATTATTTTCTTAAACTAGTATATTTGCATATATGAAATTTATTAGAATAAGAATTTTTTTCTTTATCAAGAAAAATATTCTGATTATTTCAAAGAAAGTGAGAAATATTTTCTTAGACTAGTATATTTGCATATATGAAACTTATTGGAATAAGAATTTATTTCTTTATCAAGAAAAATATTCTGATTATTCCAATGACCATGATGAGAATAAGAAATATTTTCTTACACTAGTATTTTGCATATAAAATGAGGATAACTAGTACAAGAAAAACACTCCCATCCAAGAAATGGAAAAACAATACATTTCACAACACAACTTGGGGGATTTATGTTTCAACACATCTCAAAGCGTTACACTTTTTTTCATTGTGCATATAAATCATTTGAAAACTTCAGATATCATAAATTTGTTTATTTATTTGAAAATAATTAGTTCAGGGTAGCAATTCAGGAATTTAAACATTATCAGTGATATATCACTGTATATATTTCTGATATTTC
Organism: Hanleya hanleyi; assembly: GCA_036873755.1. Taxonomy (NCBI): domain Eukaryota; kingdom Metazoa; phylum Mollusca; class Polyplacophora; order Lepidopleurida; family Hanleyidae; genus Hanleya; species Hanleya hanleyi. Next base: position 16,810 of record JAVTVY010004387.1, read on the forward strand.
TTGTACTATGTGTCTATCATTCGCCAATGAGTCTGCTATGATTAACTTATCATGCACTTTATTCATTCAATCTGCTTTCAACTAAATCTGTAAAGTCAAAATTGCTGCATATTTAAAGAGAAGCATTAATGGCCATGTCGTATACACGTGGTAACTCGGGTATTTTACAAAGCACATATACCATACCCTCTGCTTTATTTTGAAAAACAAATTACAGTTTGGAGTGAACTTTTTTTTTATAAAGGAGGTGTTCGGTTTGACCGTATTTTTTTCCTTAGTGTGTTGCGTTTATAAACCGAAAATATAATTTCCTCTCGTTCGCTTGAAAAGTTATTAGCTCGAGAGAGAAAATACTGAATTTCCATATTCTCAATTTTCACCGAGAAGAGACTTGTCAAAAAAATATTACGAGTATTAGAAAATAAGCATTTGTTTGTTTTTGCAATTTTTGGCGATATTCTTGAAAGGAATTCCCTTCATATATAAAATATGACACCTTTAACCAAAACGAGCCTTACATATCGAAATGCGGTGCGTTTGATCCAAAATGATACTGAAAAATCGTTTTGGTTAAAGGTGTCATATTTTCATAATACTGAAATATGTCAAAATGCTTGTAATGCTCTGAAAGGGTGTCGTTCACTGCCATTCAGCACATGATTCCTCAAGCCTAAAATTGTAAACAGCTGCTTGGCCGAATGGTTACAGTGTCGGACTACAGATTAAAAGAACGCAACATCTTGGTTCGAATCCCCAAATCCCTGAAAACAATATTTTCATTTTTTCCTTTTCTCTCTCATCTTCAGTTTGGACTTTAAAGTGCAAAAGTGACGTGAAATGAAAGACAGCGAACCCCTAACGCACATAATCCCTTATTTTCTTATAATTCGTGAATAGAATTGCACACAAACAACTCCACACACACAGTCAGAGCACTTGTTCAGTGTTTGAATATTCTGACGATCCAGCAGAGCAAAAAAATAATTGTTACACATACATAATTTCGTCTTAGGGCAGCGGAAAGTTGTAACTATGAATTGAAAAGTTATAAGGTTGAACTTGTCTTATATCAAGGCCTTTATTAAGGCAATGACCCTCAACAAGTGGTGACGCTTGCTTTCCCAAGTAATAATGCATGTATTTTTTTTGTATTTTTTGTTTTTTTTGCAGTTACTTCCTTAATTATTGTTCGCTGAACTTTTGGCAGTGATTATTTTTTTTCAGTTTTCGAGTCGGTTTATATATTAATATAACTGATTATTGTTCGTAAATATCTGGGTCGTTCATGAAAATACTATGAGAATATGAACCAGAATTTCCCATTAGACTGGCCTCGCCTGTCTGACAAAGCGTTGGGGAATACCTGAGCATTACGTCACAATTCACCGGCCGGCTCGGAGCGAGACAATAGAGCAACAGAGAGCGACTCTGAGGGGAAAAATATCCATCTAAAGCGAACACCTCCTTTCTTTTAAATACCGCAGATGATTCAATTTACCAGTATTACCATCAAATTGTGATGGTATTAAGTTCTTAGTACATCAGTTTCGCAATGGGTTAAATAAAGGTCTGACATTTTATTGACCATTTCAGGAAGTCTCCCCAATTAAAAATGTTTATGTGGACCTGCAAGTCTGATGTTTGCCAGAGCGATGCTGGCAGCCATAGATATAGAAAATACAGTACGTACTTTCTTTTGTGAAATTAAAATTGAGACCTACACAGCTTCAAAAAATATATTGTTTGCAAATTCATTTAGATTTAAATATTGGCAAATGATTTGGGGCAAGAACGTTTAAAAATGATCTATCGTATATAAATGATTTATAAATGATGCCAAGAATACCATATGATTTATCTGCTACAACTCATTTTAAACGCTATTCCATTTGCCGTCTAATACTCCACATCATTTGCCAATACAAGCTAAATTATTAATTGCAAACGTTTGAGTTGCGCAGCTTAGTAGTAAGTCGCCTCATCACAATGACTGCTATTTAAAAAAAACAAACACACATATCACTCAAAATCAGATCTTCATCGTATATCGAGTTGCCTCCCTTGTGCAATTTAAAGCACCATGTGTTCGAGTATCCCGGATGTAAGCCCCCAGAGCGACCTGCCGAGCAGACGACATCATGGGTTCTTCACAAGATGCAAAACTATATCCAAAATCTGTCGTCTATCGCAATCTGTCATTTCTGTCTAATTTGTTGTGAGTTGCACTTTTTATCGCGCTCGTAAATTAGTGCAAACTTGTAATTGAAAATCGTCTGATGACACTTATGCTGTAAGTATAACGTTGTGTTGTTGTTGTAAACGAAGATTTTGTGAGTTGTCGAGTGATTGACGGTGCGGACAAGTGAATGAAAGTTACGTTTTTGGACAAATTCTAATTGTATCATCAAATGTTACAAACCACGGAGTCTCAGATCAATTGAACCCCGAAGCTGAAATATGCTTGACAGAGCAACATTTTTTATCCCGCCCGATTGAAGCACGTGGAAATCACCATTGAGGCTGACTGGATAGCTGTATGTCGGGAACCCTCAGAAGCTTGATTATGCATGCTACTGTGGTAGCGACGACAGGATTCCGAATGAGTTGGGGCCACAGGTCATCTCGCGTGTAGATGATGAACATTATGTTGTCATTGATTACAAAGTTATGTGAATGGCGACCGGAAATATAATTTACGAAACTAATAATGGAAGATAATTATATATTTAACTAGCTATTGAATGACTTACTTAATTGACAGTTTTACTGAAAAACAAAATGTTTCTTTTCAATGTGAATAAATCATTTGAATTTCTTACTACGATGTGTGTAGTTCAGCTTTTCCCCCCGAGTCCTACAAGAGTGATTTTTAGCTTACATCGCAGCTGTCTTCGCTAAAGTTACGTGAGCTATTTTTTTACTATGCCGTCAGGGAGTGCCTCGTCTCGCCGGAAAGTGAGAATGACATGATGAAAATTGCAATGTCTCCGATCAGGACTGGTGCGGATAGTTTATACTTATAAGGGAAATTATTCTTGCAGAACAGAGGCACAAATCAAAAAAATATTCAGGCCGAATCATTATGGATGATTGATCGGGTTTTGTCGGCACAGTATCTCGCCTCTCATGAATTTCAATCAAGTAAATATTAAATTTGCTGCTGTCGCATTCTCGTTTTCGTTGGTCTGACAGTTGAGACGATTACCAGCACTGGCTACTGCAGCTTATTTCAGCTTTTGTTCCACAAAGACTAGTTTTGCACATGTAGCTAGAAGGAGCTACTTCAATTGAAAACTATTGCTGAATGCGACGTTAAACCCTAATTCTCTCTCTCTCTCAATTGAAAACTGAAAACTATCATAAATTATGTTGAAACAAGCATAATAAAATAAATCATGATGTTCTCAGAATACACCTATCTACCAATAAATGCAACTTTTAATTTTAGAAAAAACCTGGCTTGTTTAGACACTCTCTATGTTATAGCATTACAATTGTATAGGCTGTTCCAATATAAAATAGAACTGTAAAAGAGACAAACTCCTGTCCATTATACTGCGATTTATGACATTTATACAAGTGGGAATTCGTCCGAGTCTTCTCTGACGTTATGACAACTTCATTCGATATTGTGATATTGTTTGGCTGAATAACAGTAGAGCCAATTCTCATAGTAAAGAGCAAAATGAGTGGCTGATAGCGGAGCCACCTGTCCTCTGTCTGTCAACATTATATATCAAACTTCACATCAATGGATTTCGGGATAATTTCCCATCACACTCGGTATAAATCTAGTAAATACCAGAGGCAAACAAGATTTCTAAAATAGAGCATTTCCATCGCGCATTACAAAAATAATTTCAAGCGACTGGAAACAGATCAAATATGGCATGAAAGTTGTTAAATTTAGGCTGAGTGTGAAAGAAAATTATCCATGAATCTATTGATGTGAACTTTGATATTTTAGGTGTACATTTTTTGTATGGCCGATAGACAGAGGGCAGGTGGCTGTGATATAATGCAGGCTACACTGAAAACCTAAGCGTACTGTTAAAAGGGAACATTTCCGATTATATCCGTGAAATGTCATAAGAACAAATTTCTAGTTTTCTTGCCTGAAAAAAAATATTCTTGCAAAAAGTAAGAATTAATTTCTTGCTGAAGAAAATAATTTTTGTGACAAATCTTGAGTGAGAAAAATTATCTTGTCAGACTCCCAAGAAAATTTGAGAAAAAAATAAGAAATACTGAGTTTTCTTTTCTGGTTATAATTCTTAAAGGTAAAGTTTGAGTAAGAAAAATTTCTTGCCAGACTTCTAAGAAAAAGTAGGAAAAATTGAGAAATAATTCCTTGCTCGAGAAATAATTTCTTATGGCATTAATCTTAGATGAGAAAAATTATCTTGTCGGACTCCCAAGAAAATTTTAGAAAAAATAAGAAATATTTAGTTTTCTTTTCTCGTTCCAGAAAAATCTTAAATAAGAAATAATTTCTTGCTAGACTCCCAAGAAAAAGTCAGAAAAACTGAGAAATAATTTCTTGTTTGAGAAATAATTCTTATGGCATTAATCTTACGTAAGAAAATTTTTCTTGTCAGACTCCCAAGAAAATTTGAGAAAAATTAAGAAATATTAAGTTTTCTTTTTTCATTCTAGAAAATAATTCTTAAAAGTAAATCTTAAATAAGAAATAATTTCTTGCCAGACTCCCAAGAAAAATTGAGAAATAATTTCTTGATTGAGAAATAATTTCTTATGGCATTAATCTTGGGTAAGAAAAATTATCTTGTCAGACTCCCAAGAAAAATTGAGAAAAAGCAAGAAATATTAAGTTTTCTTTTCTCATTCTAGAAAATAATTCTTAAAAGTAAATCTTAAATAAGAAATAATTTCTTGCCAGACTCCCAAGAAAAAGTAAGAAAAATTGAGAAATAATTCTTGCTTGAGAAATAATTTCTTATGGCATTAATCTTAGATAAGAAAAATTATCTTGTCAGACTCCCAAGAAAAATTGAGAAAAAGCAAGAAATATTAAGTTTTCTTTTCTCATTCTAGAAAATAATTCTTAAAAGTAAATCTTAAATAAGAAATAATTTCTTGCCAGACTCCCAAGAAAAAGTAAGAAAAATTGAGAAATAATTCTTGCTTGAGAAATAATTTCTTATGGCATTAATCTTAGATAAGAAAAATTATCTTGTCAGACTCCCAAGAAAAATTGAGAAAAATTAAGAAATATTAAGGTTTTTTTTCTTGTCCAAGTCCATATTTTTTAACTGTGATGTTATTAGTGATGGGATTACTGCTGGATAGATGAGTCTCGTATGGGATTAATGCTGGATAGGACAGTCCCGTGTGGGATTACTGCTGCATAGGCAGTCCCGTGTGGGATTACTGCTGCATACGGCAATCCTGTGTGGGATTATGGCTGAGGAGGCCAGTCCCGTGTGGGATTACTGCTGGATAGGCTAAACCTGTGTGAGATTACAGCGGAATAGGTCAGTCCCATGTTAAATTATGGCTGGATAGGTCAGTGCCATGTGGGATTACCAGGCCTTGCATTCTAGAAATAAGACGGGGCTGATCAATAGGCCCCGTCTTGCAGGGTCACGGGGCTGATTTTTGGCCATGGGGGCTGATTTCAAATTTCACCACATGACAATGTATTATTGGTCATATATCAATCAAACCTTTGTTTGGAAATAAATTTTATTTTGATGTCCAGTAGCCTACTCCTGTCCCATATACAATGCTCTACAAATTATTCTTGATTGTACAACATTCCCACCCACTTTAACATATTCTCCCAGGACATATCGCCCCCCCTTTCACCCTCATAACATATATTCCCCCATATTTTCATATATTCAAAAGATCTTATAAGTACCGGTATCACCAAAAAAATAGAGGAATAAAAGAAAAACCCTCCATGTTGGTATTTTGATCTTTACTGGATCCAGCAAATCTTAATATTTCAACAACTTCTGCTGAAACCAGTTATTGTAGCCTACTGATATTGTAGAAATAAGAATTGCCAATAATGTGTTTTGACTGCAGTTTTCAATTACCACTAAAACGAGTATCGTTTTAATTTATTAACTTGATATGCAAGACAATATATTCCAAGGATTTCCCCTCAGGAATGATTAAATTTCCCTGTAAAATTTCAAGGATTTTTAGTGAAAAATACAAAATTCCATGTGGAATTCCAGTGCCTTCCATAGGGGGAGTGCACATATTTTCTGGAAAAGCCAGAAGAAAAAAATTGACAACTAGGGTTTTGTCCGCTGGTGTTTTGTCCGTTGGTGTTGTCCACTGGGGTTTTGTCCGTATCCCATAAAATGAAATGGGAAATTAATTTGAACATCATGGAGATCTGTACCAGCGCCTATCTCATGATCTAATTCGAGCAATTTAAGAAACGAGACTGGATCGTACAACGATTTGAACACGCCATTTCTGAAAAAACGAAGAATTATTACTTGCTTGAATCTTGGGGGTTCATTGCAATGCATTCATAATAAAACAGTCGGGAAATTTTGGATTTTTAGCGGAGAAATGGTACCGGTCGGTTAGACTTTGACGGCGACTTGGACTGTGTCGTCGCCGATTTCGCTGAAAACGAAACCACTTGCAAATTACCGTGTCCACGAAACACTGCTTCAAACAAGCGCCATTTCAAGCCATAAAATCAGTTGATTTCTTTCGAAGTTGATGGAGAATATGTTTAAAATTGTCCTGATAAACATGATCAGGTCGACTGAACCGTAATCACGTTGCTGATTTCTCGATTCCCGACCTACACATGTAGAAGTAGGTGCTTTATTTGCTGAAAAGATCGTCAACCGGCCGCCATGCCATGCTGCTCTACAGTCACGTCACACTTTACGGTATGCTGACAGTAGTCGCGCCGCTTTATGGTTGTTGTTGTTGTAAAACCCAGCCTTCGTAGTGATTTCGTTGGAATTTGCTGATAAAATTATTAGACTCGCACGATTTATTTAGACTCGGTCGGGTATTTAAACCGGAAAATAGACATATTTTCTTTCTTGGCCCAAGCACAAGTCGTCAAGACAGAAGACACAGTACTAGGATTAGATTTATTCCATGAAGATATGGGAATATACTCACTGGACTGATTTGACGGGGCCGATGAATAATCCCCGTGAAAAGTGCTCACGGGGTCGATCACGGGGCCGGGGCCGATCGGCCCCGTCAAAATGCAAGGCCTGGATTACTGCTGCAAATTGCAATCCAGTGTCATATTACATCTGGATAGGTCAGTCCCATGAGAGATTACTGCTGCATAAACCAGTCCCTTGTGGAATTACTGCTGGATAGGCCAGTCCCATGTGGGATTACTGCAGGATAAGCCAGTCCGGTCTGGGATTACTGCTGGATAGGTCAGTCCCGTGTGGCATTACTGCTGGATAGGCCAGTGCCATTGGGATTACTGCTGGATAGGTCAGTCCTGTGTGAGATTACTGCTGAATAGGCCAGTCCCAAATGGGATTACTGCTGGATAGACTAGTTCGGTCTGGGATTACTGCTGGATAGTTGATTTCCGTTTGGGATTACAGCTGGATAAGTCAGTCCCATATGGCAATACTGCTGGATAGGCCAATGCCATTTTGGATTACTGCTGGATAGGTCAGTCCCGTGTGGGATTACTGCGGGAGAGCTGTGACCTAGGACGAACTGTAAGAAACATGTGTAGCAAGTTTCATAATCATTCAATGACAGCTGACAACTGCAGCAAACTGTGGTGTACAGATGTACATGTGCACTTCAGCTAAATGCAAAACTCAATCATTTGCCATAATATGGAGAAAAATTAATATTTCTTGTCAAAAATATCACAGGTACATCCTCTAATCATAAGAAACATCTGTACCAAGTTTCATAATCATCCAATGACAGCTGACAACTGGAGCAAACTTACCATGTACATGCATATGTACAATTTACCTAAACATAAAACTATTCATTGGTCATAATTTGGAGAAAAATTAATATTTCTTCTCAAAAATAGCACAGGTACATCCTCTAATCATAAGAAACATGTGTACCAAGTTTCATAATCATCCAATGACAGCTGACAACTGGAGCAAACTTACCATGTAGATGTATATGTATACATGTAGAGGCCTACATGTACAATTTACCTAAACAGAAAACTCATTCATTGCCATAATTTTGAGAAAAATTAATATTTCTTCTCAAAAATAGCACAGGTACATCCTCTTATCATAAGAAACATGTGTACCAAGTTTCATAATCATCCAATGACAGCTGACAACTGGAGCAAACTTACCATGTACATGTATATGTACAATTTACCTAAACATAAAACTATTCATTTGTCATAATTTGGAGAAAAATTAATATTTCTTCTCAAAAATAGCACAGGTACATCCTCTAATCATAAGAAACATGTGTACCAAGTTTCATAATCATCCAATGACAGCTGACAACTGGAGCAAACTTACCATGTAGATGTATATGTATACATGTAGAGGCCTACATGTACAATTTACCTAAACAGAAAACTCATTCATTGCCATAATTTTGAGAAAAATTAATATTTCTTCTCAAAATAGCACAGGTACATCCTCTTATCATAAGAAACATGTGTACCAAGTTTCATAATCATCCAATGACAGCTGACAACTGGAGCAAACTTACCATGGACATGTATATGTACAATTTACCTAAACAGAAAACTCTTCATTTGCCATAATTTGGAGAAAAATTAATATTTCTTGTCAAAAATAGCACAGGTACATCCTCTAATCATAAGAAACATGTGTACCAAGTTTCATAATCATCCAATGACAGCTGACAACTGGAGCAAAGTTACCATGTAGATGTATATGTATACATGTAGAGGCCTGTATGTACAATTTACCTAAACAGAAAACTCTTCATTTGCCATAATTTTGAGAAAAATTAATATTTCTTCTCAAAAATAGCACAGGTACATCCTCTTATCATAAGAAACATGTATACCAAGTTTCATAATCATCCAATGACAGCTGACAACTGCAAGAAACTTTCCAAGTACAGATGTACATGTGCACTTCAGCTAAACGCAAAACTCATTCATAGGGATTTTAACATTAGAGTACCCCAGGGGTAGTACCCCCAGGTGGCATACCCACCCCCCATATTTTTTATATTTTTTCTAGATTTTTTCTAATTTTTCTAGATTTTTTTTTAACTTGCTAAACCAAAAACCCATTCATTTCCAGGCAGGGGACACCGACGACGACATCCTCTTTCCCCCTCTCACAATATCTCCCCTTTACTTCGTAAGGCGAGATAAAAACTTGAATTTGAAAAATAGAATTTTTGAGAAATTTTGAAATTGAGTTTTGCCCCAAACAATTGTTTTTTATCGATGGGGAAACACGCACAAAAAAAAAGAGTGTTATAGTGGATAAATATTGAATTCTTCAAGAGATAAGTCGAGTTCCCAAATGAAAATGTCGTGACAAATAATCAAGCAAAATAATTGTTGTTGTTGTTGTTGTTCCTTCACTAGATCAACTCGCGAGTGCTACGTTTAGCGTGTCTGGAGCAAGTCAAAATCGACACGGGCAACGCAACGTTCATGTTCATGTGTTAGCTGCCCGTGTTGGCAAGCACGATTTTGTTCCGATTAAAATACTCAGTGACAAGGTTTAATTCAGCTTTTATTCTCCACCATAAAACGATCAATCCGCTCGTTCTGGTTATCGAATTGCTCTTGCCAGGCATGAACACTTGATAGAAATACAGGCCAGATCGTGCCATCAATCTAGTGCAGTTCTTCAAAAACAGACTTCCATTTATCTGAGACAGCCCAAATTGGTACGAATTTCTAGTTCAATATCTTCTCCACATTTGGCACTGTGACGATAAGTCTCAACTCTGCTTTGTTTTTTCGCAATCTTGCGGACAAAGCGATTTTGGCCCCCATGAGACCAAGCTGATGCAATAAGACTGCGACGCTTCGCGGCAGTCTTAATGAACGATATCTGAATTGCGATATTTAATCCCAATCAGGAGTTTTCCCTAAAATGTTGAACAGGCCTCGAAATAAGACAGCATGGGGTGATCAAAAAATTGATCCCCTGATTTTTGGTCGAGGTGATCGATTTTTTGATCTACTACTAGTAGATCAACCAGGTAATCAATCGATCACCTGAATCGATCACCTAAAACTAGAGATTTCATGTTGTATGAATGGATTGGTTTTTCTTAGGTGGAATTGTGCAAAATGACTCAATGTGCATGACAATTTACTAAATTCATTTCAGGAAATATATCCAAGATAAAACTTGACATTTTATGAACGTGTTTTACTCCTTCCTGACTGTCTCTTAACCCTACTAGTAGTGCTGTCGATGTTGATCAAAATGGGTTCAAAAATGATGACTGTCAAGTCGTTGGAATTGACAAACTGATAAAATGAAATAATGGATGGTATTTGATGCACGATACATTAATTTGAAACCCTGAACATACATTCAGAATGAACATATTTGGCATTTTACAGCTTTAGAAATATTTAGGAAACACTATTTGGCAAAAATATTGTACCGTAAAACTCACGTAAGAAATTTTATCACTTTCAGATTACTACCAAAGCATGGTCTGTTTTGCTTCATTCCGACTAAATAACTCGTCTAAAATCGTATAGATGTCACGATATGTATTCCTGATTACACTTAGGATAAAGAATACTGAAAATTTATTCAACATTCGGTAAAAATCCTGTTGTTTACAAGACGCGTGGTTTCGGTGAGCGAAGCCAAACATCATTGTGATTCTGTCGAATTCGACCACGGCACATGCGTACTCAAGCGATATTTATGGTTGATCGATCAGTAAGTCGGGTTACGTCAGGTGATCAGGCTTTCGCGGGCTTGAATGAAAAGAATTTAAAACACATTACCATTTTACCCAATAACATCGACACATTTCTACTACGTGACCCAAATGCTTGTGTATAATGGAAACACGAGTTGTTGCCCTTCAATTTTTTTATCTCGAACGTGGAGAATGTGTTCCTGTAAACGATCTTGTAAACAAGGTGCGTTTTTACTCGTTTTAACGAACTTTTCTGAATAAATGACGCGCATACGTCTAAAAAAAAATTTAAACGGAGTTGTTGGTCGAATTACGAGTTTTAGCATTCACCGGAATTCAGTTTATAGCTGAGAAATTGAATATTTACTGTGTTAAATGCACACACTTCAGTTTTTTACAGTCCGAATTGAGTTTCCTAGTGAATTTTGTCACCGAATACCGGTGGCAAAAACCAACGTGTATGAATCCCTGAGTTCTCGAGTTATTGGTCGGACAAGAAATGTGAAAAGATACAACTGCTGAAATCGAAGATGTCTAATGACGGCCATCTTGGACTACGCAGGTAACTGAAAAGCAATCCCAACTGTCCTCTCACCGATGTCAAGACACTCTGCAAGTTTGAAGTCGATCGGTTCAACGGTTCTTGAATTACTGATCAGACAAGAAATGTGTAACGGAATTATGGAATAACGGATGCCCTGCGTTTCTAAGTCCCCCCCCCCCCACTAATGTGGCGGGGGACAATAAAAACTTATCTGTGCGAAATCTGTGTTGGTGTTTTGGAGTAAGATTTATTATTTTTTTCTCTCTATGGAAGAGTTAGAAAGGCAGAAATAGTACAAATTTCCACCCTAATATCGCCTCTAACATGAGGCACCAGAGGTGCTACAACCCCTCAGCCTCTTAACCCTTTCACCGATTATTTCCCCTGACAAAAGTGACCTGCTGACGATCAATTCCCTGAGAACTGTTAAAATTTGTATATGTTGTCTTTGGAATGCTAGAAATTTTGTTTGTGTCTGAGATTTGTAGGAAAACACAGGAACCCTGTCTCCACAATGCACACTCAAGTGTTATTTGCTCTAGTTTTATAGCAAAATAAATGAAATAGCACGCAAAATTAGGTTTTACTGCAAGAGAATGCGCTTCCCTCGGCTTTCTTGACTTGAAAATGTCAAAATTCAACGGAGAAATCATCTTTTTTCAATCGCATTTGACAGTGTTTATCTCGAGATTGACTCGGCCATTTTTCAGGTTTGACCTCTCATTGGAAAGCATGACCTTTCCCCTTTCTATAAATGACATCGCCTGGGACGGATGGCGAAAATAAAACGGAGGATATGATTGGATTGAAATGATGTCATTCCATCTTTCAAGCCAGTGCCTACGCCTGTCTCTTATCTGTTGGCTGATAGAGGTCACGTGGGCAAAATTATGCATACCGATTGGTTTGTCGGCCAGAGGGGGAATCCATCTTGAACGAAATGGATAATTGTTGACAAACGTTGTGGATGACGAACAGGTTTAAAGCTAACCCGGTCTACCAGGGATGGTCGTATGGGTGCGCACTCTCGTTATCCCCGTGTACCGGGTTTAATCGGGGAAAGGGTTAACAATCCAGACCATGATGTTTTTATGGGTGTAGTAGTTTGAAGTTTGGATACCAAACTGCTATTTATAAGTGTTTCCAAGGCATGGAAATTTCACAAATTACAACTGAAGCATTATTAAAGCCAACAAAGTAATTAGTAAATGGTAATTCACGAGCAGAAAAGGTTGTGGAGATCTAAACTGTAGATTTAAACATGTACTACAATTTCGAGCAGATTCCTCTTTGTCGTTTTCTCTCTTGTCTACTACTCTACCCTACAGGTAGAAAAGAATTGGTGTAATTTGTAGATTAAAGTAAATCAGGAAAAATTCTTGCAACATTCCATCAATATTTTGGAAGTAGAATGGAATGAAAACATTTCTGAATACAGGGAAATTATTACATGAATGTAAATGATTTGACCATCACTAAAATTTAGAAACTTACCACAAGAAGGCCCATAATAGATAATGTTGGAATTAAGCCATGATACTGATGGACAGAAAAGTGGACGAACAAACAGACAGACGAGGACCTGACCAGTGAAACGTACAAAAGGCACATCTACAGATTACATTCTATATTCAGGCATGAGAACAGCTCCCGAAAAAAAGGCTGTTGATGTCGGTGAAGGCACAATGTGTCTGATGAACGCGAGGGCGTGCCCGAGCCGGGGGGAAAGTGCGAAAGGGGGGCCCATGTAAAGCTTTTTTGACTAATATGGGTCATTTTGGTGGCCTCACAGGAAAGGAAATTTGAATTCTTTAGATATACTACAGCACATATATAGACAGAATCAAAGCTTTATTGCCATGCACCCATAGTATGCATGATGCCCTGTAATATGGTGGTTCACATTTGATATTTAATAAGCCCCACTCCCCAGGGATCCTGGACCTTGTGAGTGTTAATTTTGAACTAAAAAATAAAATAAAATAAAAAATAAAAAAAAATAAAAATGAAAAAAAATATAAAAAAATTATATATATTAGTCTTTGGCTAAAATAATACAAATGCCCAGAAGAATGATGCATACAATAATATAATAACTTTCAATGCCCAAGAGAATAATGCATACACTCTATTAAATATTGTTCACCTGTCCATCTTATTTCTTACTCCCTAAAGGTTATTGAGGTATATAACAGAATTTCTCCAGAGTTACGTCCCTTCTAAAGTAACATAAAAGGGGACACAACTTCGCAACATGACTGAAATATTGACTCACGTTTTTTCAAAAGAGAACAAGTTAATTCTTTATACGGGCAATATTTGTAAATGGTAATCAAAATAACATGATGGCTTGAATTACCTACGGATAGAAACCTATTGCATCGATGGATAAGACCGTCGATGACGATGGATGGAAGGGTCTGACAGCGTGTAAATGTTCACGCACATGCCAGTCGTTTCACGACCGATAACGACTGTCGAAAAGCGAACCGAGCTTTGGACTCTTGTTCCCAGTGCGTTCCAGTTCTGTCCAGTCTGCCTATTAAACGCGTTAAATGCACGTCCATTTTGCGGCAGACGAGTCCACAGGAACAAGGTTCGTCACACACCACCACGACAACAGATTACCAAAAATGCGATCAACACTAGATATCGAAAATTGACCCGGACATCTTCCGAGAACGTGGGCAAGTCATAAAGTTTTTACCACCCCCCCCCCCAAATATTTTCTCACCGGATTTACACAGATCTCAGAAACGTTATTTTCGCGAGGAAAAAGACGGAAATCCGTCTAAAGACGGAAGATTCTCATGCCTGTATATTGGACAGAAGTTTCACCGGCCTACCTTCAGTAGTTCTCAAGATATGGAGTCCCAGGAAAGAGGAAACAGATGGACAGACGGACGGATGGATAGACGGGGTGAGAACAATACCCCTGAGCCCAATCGAGCTGAGGGGTAAAAATGTGCCAAAGTGCGAAAATGAAAGGTAAAATTTCGAAATTTCGCAGGGGACCACTCCCGATTTGGTCTTCCCAATGTCCAATTACTTCCACCATGCCTGCTTTCATAAACCCACAAGTACATACCAAGGAGCAGGAGAGCCTTCAGATGGACAGGACAAGGTGATCGTACTGATAGCAGGGATGATGACAGGGATGATCGTGAAAGTTGAAGTAAAGTCTCTAGTCTCCACCATAAATTTCTCGATAGCTGGTGGTTTACGGACTGAAAGAATAGGTAAGATACAGTGAAACCTGTGAATACTGACACCTGGGTAAACTGACTAACCTCGAATTACTGGCATTATCCATGGCCCCAATACTTAAATTTAAAGTATTTTGAACCTCGATAAACCAGAACTACGTCAAAACTGCCACTATGATCTGGTCCCAAGCATGGTCGGTTCACAGTTTTCATTGTAATAATCAAATCACTCACATTTAAATATACACCAGTTAATCAGATTAAATGAACTGTAATCAACCTCAAATGTAGGCTAGAATCCAGGCCTCTCAATCTCTGTGAAATGACCTATGTTACCACAGGTACAACATAAAATACATTTGAGCACAAAAAACTAAACTTGTTTCTACCATTCATGAGAAAATAGAAGTAATTGGTCTCCAAAAATGAACGGCAAGGCATGCAGTTTATTTTTTCGAAATGTCGTGATAGGACTGAAATAGTGTTGAAAGTAACGTTAAATCATATTCACTCACTCACCCCCAAGTTCATTCTACTTTATGATGACCAATGTCATCACATCATAATCCTTTACGAGCACCATCACCAGTGGTTCTATCTTCTATTACCTGTACATATACATCCATAACGGGTATGCTATAACCCAATAAAGCACCTGCTACAGTGCATCATCTGTCACAGTTAACAACCCAGGTGAGGGTCAAACACTCCAGGGTATTTCACTCATATGGTGACAGCCACTTTGTTTGGTGGAGGAAGCTGGAGTACCCAGAGAAAACCAATGCTTGTCGGCAAGTAACTGGCAAACTTTCACGCATGCACCAGTGTGAGGCTGGTGGTCACCAGCGAAACGTCTTAGTCTACTCAGCCATGCACTGATGGTCCCCTTCAGTAAAAGGAACATGGGGTGGGAGTACAACTTTTCCTGACACCAGCCAACCATACACCATCTATCCTATCTCCGTAATGTTAAATGACTGTAAACCACCCACCACATATATACCACTGTGACAGAGCTGAATAATCTCCCCCTCTCCCACCCCTCCCATGTACTCTTATTTGGAAAAGCCCACCGCTGAGAATTTGCTACAGCCAACATCTTCAAGCTCACAAACCTCAAACTGAACTTTGGGGCATTCAAGCATCGATCCTAAAATTGAGGCACAAAATATTGACCCCACCAAAGGCGAGTCACACTACAGTGGGTTTTCATTGAAGCAGCATTCATATTGCACATATATAGTGGGGGAAATAGCAGTGGCCATGTTATACTGAAACCCACCTTACAATAAACCGTGTTATAGTGAGGGACAAGTGTACATTAACTCCCTCCGTACTGGCATTTTCAACAGTTCCAAGCTGGTATCAACACTGTCATGAACATGAATGAAACAAAGATATACTTATCATTGCCTACGTAGTTTCAAAGCAGGTGCTCCTGGCTTTCGAACAAGACATAATATGATGAAAATGTTTATCTGAAAATTCTTCATTTTTGTATGCCAATGACAGGCAATCATGGAACTGTATTTCTGTCGGTACTAAAGTACCTGTACAGTACAGAGAGGGTTAAATATCTCACCTGCACTACGTTCTTGTGAGTTTTTCTTCAATTCCTTGAGTTCCATAGCATGTGTTTTAATGTCCTCTGGCATGTCTCCACGGGGCGAGCACTCAGGGCTGTCTTTGACAGCAGTTCCTGTCAAATCAGTGTTAGAATAATAATATTTAACTATTATCATGAAATAAATAACTATTATCCTGAAATAAATAACCATTATCATGAAATATTATCAGGATATTTTTTGTCATTTCAGATATGTGAGCTCGGTCATTTCGGTCATCAGAGGGGTACTGTATATTTTCTTTCAAGACTACCAGTCTGCTACTTCCTGTTTTGTGGGAGGCCCTACCCATTGGCCAAGTGGTTTAGATCACTGAAATATATTGCTGGCAGTCATGGCAGTTGGGTGCCTTACTCTGGTGGTCGCCAGTTTGAATCTCGCATGGGATTCGATCAATTCTCAGCACTAGAATCCGAGCTATACTGAGATACATGTAGTGTAATCCCAAAATAAGGCAAAAAAAAATTAAATGTTTCTCATGGACTATTTTTTAAATACTGGTGGGGGCGGCTGTTTTTTGGGGGGGTTTTTTACATTTTTTTGTTGGTGCGGGCGGGGCTTTTTTTTCCAATATGTTTTTCCCCCTAATATTGAGGTGATCTATGAAATCATTATAAAGCTATCTTTGTTGGGTCACTTGAGATGATACTTCTGTGGTACACGAGATCCCATCTGTGGTCATCTCTGTGCATTTTACATCATCTCAAATGCGCTTACAGTTGCTGATGGTTGCTGAGGTCCATCCCCAGGCTCATCTACAGTTAGTTTGAAGAGCAAATATCTCCCAAACGACTGGATGGACTCCTCAAGTGGTGCCTTGAGGAATAATCGTCTCCCGACAGTTTGTCCTTCCCGATTAAATATGACAATTTCACATTGTCGCCAGCAGGAACACACACTAGCGTGTCCTCAAGTATTTTCTTATACACCTCAAAAATTGTAGCTAGTTCATCTACAAAAACAAAACCCTAATCCCTGATCTGTCGAAGACCACCTGTACTCGTCCTCACATCGATGAACGCCAACACAAGTATAGTTGTTGTGGAAAAATATGAACTTTTAACTCATGAAACATGAAAACAATTAATGACCATGTGCATTTTCCAGTTGCTTTGAAAACCATAATCGTGAATATGGAACACATCGGACTATCAATAAACCAATGTCCGCGTGATCAAACATAATCATATCGAACAGAATTACATACAGTCAGTGCTGCAACACCTGCCAGCATGCAAAAAAATATGCGGGCATGCCATACTTTCGATATACCTGCCCGTGCGGGCATGCACTTTGTTATCACTTGTTTGTCTATTATTTATTGGTCGTCCATGTCAAAAATAATCAGGTCCGTGATTTGTGAATTCTACCTAAATCATCATTGTTTTGTTTACAAATTTCTCAGTATCGTCGCTTATGTTATGAGAAATTCTATATTCTACGTATCCAATGATATATTCTCCACGATTCAATTATCGACAAGGGATAGCTCAATTGTATACAATCTTGCGATGGAAGCTTCTTCATGGAGAGCGCACATACTTGGCTATTGACTGCCATTTTGTGCTAAATGCACAGGCTTCTTACAAACTTTTCGTCAGCAAACAAACAAATGGTGTGACATCATCTAAGCGTAATAGATTGTATGACAGAGACAAGTGCAAATGAACCTTTATGCCTTCATGGAGCAATGAATGTCCGTGGCCAGACACGTTATTGTGTGTACCTTATGTACCTTACGAGAGTGTAAAGCCTGTCCTGACAGATAAGGACCGGATAAATAGGATGTCTTTAGCGGGCAGAAAGCCTTGCAGGCAGGCTGATTTAGGCTGGAGCCTGCCCTGACTGCAGGCTGTCCAAAAAGTTAAGTTACAGCACTGAGAGTCAGCTGATTTAAGCAGCATTCTACATCATATGAATTTCAAAAATGAAACACTATTTAGTTTGGAATCTTTAACATCGCTTTTCAAATTGTCCTTTTTGGGCTGTAAAGCTGATCCTAATTTTACATACAATCTGCACAATGCAAATGAAGTCAGGGTAGCATGAACAAATCCAAGACAGGGAGGAAAGATACGACCTGGAAAATATTAAAGTTCAACAGACATAGTGACATCTTCCCCTGGCAAGATGAGTTCTTACATGAAACTCCACTCCTCCTCTTGCCAGATTTGGCAAAATATTGTATTATGTCTTGTGTGGATTAACGAAATGCCAATCCACAAATGTGCATCTCCCACTTCCAGAATGGATATCATCTGGTTCGTGTGAAGCCGACAAGTTGGCATGGGAGGTTTGTTATGGCTCTTCCGATTGGTCCGTCAAGTGAGACAGAAAGCGGTGGGTAACTTAAGTCCACATGCAAGGTGATGTTTTTTTTCCATGACAAGGCAAACAATAGTGAGAAGGGGTACAGTAGAGCTTTGTAGAAGGGCCTGTCTTGTCTAGAGAAGATCAACCCTGTGCTATCAATGGTCTATATTATAGTATAAGAGGTATACAATCTTATGCCTTGAGAAATGAGCTTATAGATATCTGAGATTTTCAGGGGGACCTGAATCATACAAATATTTACCTGTTATTGTGACATAAGCTACTGCTGGTATCTTCAAAATTTCATTGATAAGTAGGCGATTTCTGTATTTGGCCATAAAGAGACATCCTTCATAGCCAGCATCTTCGGCATTGGCACCTGAGAAAACAACATGGGACGAATAGTCAGGGTTGTTCCATTTAAAAAGGTATGGGAGGGGCGGAAGGCAGCTTTGAATTATACCCCACCACCCATAGAAATTTTATTGGCCTTCCCAATGTTGTAACATGGATTGAAGGGAATTTCCTCCCATGACCCATAGAATAAAAAATTTAGTGCCTTCCTCCCCTCCCATACCTTTTTTAATGGAACAGCCCTCATATGATACTTTCTCATTTCATAACTAATACTGCATGTCCACTGTTGTGAATGAACCTCCTGGACTTGTATAGAAACTCTTTGATTGACCGGATGTTTTCAAATTCTCTTCGAGGCCAAGGAAAATACTGGGGTCATGGGTTCGAATCCCACTGATGATCAATTTATTCTTTCTCTCTCAAAAATTATTTCATATGTATATATGCTCAGTCGTGGGCTATACGCCATACCAAATTTCATTTCTTCAAGGAAAATACTGGATTTATTTTTCGATAATTTGAATTGACCAATCAAGTTGTTTCAATACTGGAAGATATCCCATGATGCATTATTGTCAATGGCTGTGTATTCCCAATATAGACTTCTCAATTTATGACATTGTCCTTGGCTCATAAGAACTAATATTGTTACACTTGCATAGTGTGACAATTACTGGGAAAAAAAACTAATATATGCCACAGTGAATATGATCTATAATCACTCTTGTCTGTGTAATTTATCAAGTTTGCTTTCTTATATCGACGGTCATAAAGACAAGATATTTTGGCTAGTTGCAAGTCATGGGGATCATGCCAAACAGACATGATAAAGAAATTATGTTCTTGAGGACTTTGATATCTCCCCCCCCCCCCATCCAAACCCCCCACCACTCCATCAACAGGAAAGATAGTCCAACACAATAAACATCGGTCATACAATGTAATGACATACGTAGGCCTACCTGTTTTTCCTAATGTTAGGGTTGTTGGAGTGTCTGGCAGTAGTAACCCAGATATGATTTCACCATCCTTGGAGTCCACCTACAGCAAATAAAACCCTTTTTAACTAAAGAAGTCCAGGACATTTTGTTAAATTTTTTATCAGTTTCCAATTTATGACAAATGCATGTCACAGAATACCCATGGAAACTTTGTTTTATCCACCAATATTAAAGAGAAATCCAAACAAAAAGTATAGGATATTTGCATGAATGAATAATGGGGGTTCTTCCAGGAAGAGGGATGTCTTTTGCAGTGGGGCATTCTGTGCAGTGTGACTTCTTGTGCAGTGGAATATATTTTGCAGTGGGACATCAAGAACAGTGGGGCATCTTGTGCAGTGGGACATCATCTACAGTGGAACATCTTGTGTAGTGGCTCATCATGTACAGTGAGACATCGTGTGTAGTGGGACATCATGTACAATGGAACATCTTGCGCAGTGGGACATCTTGTATAGTGGGACATCTTGTGCAGTGGGACATCCTGCACAGTGGGAAATCTTGTGCAGCGAGAAATCTTGTGCAGTGGACATCTCATGTAAGGGACATCTTGTGTAGTTGGAAATCTTGTACAGTGGGACATCTTGTGCAATGGGGTATCTTGTGCAGTGGGACATCTTGTACAGTGGTATATCTTGTGAAGTCAGCCATCATATACAGTGGGATATCTTATGCAGTGGAACATTTTGATTAGTGGGACATCTTTAGAGAGACATCTTGTAGTTGGACATCTTGTTTAGTGGGACATCTTGCGAAGTCGGACATCTTGTGTAGTCGGACATCTTGTACAGTGGGATATCTTGTGCAGTGGGCTATCTAGTGCAGTGGGACATTTTGTACAGTGGGACATCTTGTGTAGCGATACATCTTGTGAGTCGGACATCTTAAGTTTTGTGCAGTGGGACATCTTGTACAGTGGGATATCTTGGGCAGTGGGCTATCTTGTGCAGTGGGACATCTTGTACAGTGGGATATCTTGTGAAGTCAGCCATCATGTACAGTGTGATATCTTATGCAGTAGAACATTTGATTAGTCGGGCATCTTTAGAGAGACATCGTGTAGTTGGACATCTTGTTTAGTGGGACATCATCAGGGCTTTATATTACCGTAATTTGGGCATCCCCTGTATTTTTGCCGATCGAAGCGATGCGAAAAAATTTTTAGGTCGGGGGTCCGGGAGCCGCCGGAGCCCCCAGACGCCCGGAGATTGATTCTAAGCGATTTTGGACCCTTTTGAAGGTATATTTTATGTCCAACTATTCATCATTTCTAACCAAAATTTTGAAGTATAAAACCAAGTTGCAATCAACATCTTCAGTCCATGTCTGGAAATAGGTGCCTGTCATATTGACCACCCTTTTTGGTATAATCATGGATTAACCTTTGGCCTATATAGTAAGAGTAAACTGAACCGTACCACTTTATTCACAGGGGTGATTTCAAATTTGACTGGTGCCTATTTCCAGGCTTGCAACCATTCATGATGATAATTTCTATCTATGATTCAACATATAAAACCGTCGTTGTTGTTGTTATACACGTCTGATCAGGTTTCTTAGTAGAACATTCTAGATCAGTAAACTTAGGAAGTTTTGCACGAGGCGGCCTTTGATCTTGTTCAGATAAATTGTCAATCTCTCCCGAATCAGTATCTGAGTCCGATGTTTGGATCGCGACAGTTTCACTTTCTGATGGCGCAACAATGGCACGTGGAGCAAAGAAATGTCTGATTCCAAAGTTTGTCACAGTCTCAGTTGGTGCCGATACATTCCCGTCATCTCGTTTTGTAATACGTCGAGCTAGATTTGTTATGGGACTTCCCAGTACTCCTTGGGCGGCCGCGACATCCAGACATTGTTCAATAACTGAGTTTCGACGACCAAAACACAAACTAAAACTTAACTAACTCGTCAAGTTATGCCGCCATTGGTATATGTCAAAGTGCACGTGAAGGGAGAGAAGTCTTTCACAGATTTTCGTCTGCTAGTCGGGAGAAAATACATCTCGACAGTGAAGATTTTTTTCAAATAGCGATAAATACACCTGATTTCATTCCGGACAGGGTTTATTATATTTATGAAGTAGCAGATATATATACTCGCGCAATCTTAACATATAAATGTTCGCCAGGTGAAACCAAATATACTTCTGAATTTGAATTTGTCATATGATGGAGTGAAGAAAGCACATGGGCCAAAACAGACCTGCGATGATCACGTGGCCTATTTTGACCAATCACATTTCCTAAACGTATGGGGTCAAGGTTAATGCACTGGGAATTCCCCCAGGATAATTTCGCGTCAACATAAGACACAGAAACAATGCACTTTGAAGAAGTTTTAAATCCAATCTCGGAAAATCATTTGATACGTACGACAACTGCTTTCTGTTTATGTTCAAACTTAATTTTATTTTTTTTTAATTTGGGGGCGCTAATTTGGGGGCAGCTAATTTGGGCACAACGTTTACCGTCGTGAAAAGCATGTAATATAAAGCCCTGATCATGTGCATTGGAACATTTTGATCAGTGGGACATCTTGTGTAGCAATACATCTTGTGTAGTGGGAGATCTTGTATAGTGGGACATCTTGTGCAGTGGGACATCATGTACAGTGGGATATCTTATGCAGTGGGACATTTTAATTTGAGAGACATCCTGTGCAGTGGAACATCATGTGCATTGGAACATTTTGTTCAGTGGGACATCTTGTGTAGTGATACATCTTGTATGGTGGGAAATCATATGCTGTGATAATGCATTGAAATATTCAGATCAGTGGGACATTTTGATCAGTATGACACTTTGTGTAGTGGGACATATTGGACAGTATTCAGTGAGATATCATGTACAGTAGGACATTTTGTGCAGTGGGACATCTTGTGCATTGGAACATTTTATCAGTGGGACATCTTGTACAGGGAACATCTAAATGTACAGTGGGACATTATGTACAGTACGACATCTTGTGTAGTGAAACATTTTGATCAGTGTGACATCTCGTACAATGGGACATCCTGTACAGTGAGATAGCTTGTGGAGTGGGACACCTTGTGCAGTGTGCCATCCTGTACAGTGGGACATGGTGTACAGTGCACAATCAGTGAAAAAACTGAAACCGTAGAACTTGAACAGTGAAAAATTTGATACAGCGGGAAATCTTACAGGGGGGGTGGGGGGCATCTTGTACAGTGGGGTATTTTGTGTGCTGTGGAATATCTTGTTCAAAACAATATCTTGTACAGTGAACAAACCTTGTTCAGAGAAAAAATTGTACAGAGTTACAGTTGATACGTTGGGATATCTTGTACAGTGGGAATCGTGAACAGGGAGGTATCATGTACAGTATAATATCATGTACAGCTGAACAGAAGATGTAGTGAAAAGTATTGGGCAATTATGTGCTGTGTGAATGAGACCAGGGCACATTCCTTGTAACACCAGTATCGACATTTGAGTCACCAGTCATTGTTGTAGTTAGAATACATAGCTGCTGAACCCCTCCCCCCCCCCCTCCAAACTTAAGTGAAACATATTATGGCCCAGTTTCCCTTGTGCCATATACCAGATCTTTAATAATTACTGTCCATCTCATCTCACTATTCAAGGGACACAGATTTTTGGCAATATATCTGGGACCAGTTTTTTCTCAACATAGCAGTGAAATTACGCATATCATCTGGACATTATTTGTGCATTTTTGACTTTGAAATCTCATGAGAATATAAACCAAACCATAGCTCCAATTTGCAAGAACAGGATTTCCCCTCAATGTTGCATGAGGAATTAAGACATCATAGAGGCCAGTCCAAATGTAAGTGAGCGGTCACTCATTCTCCCATGGTCAGAGTTTGTAACCTCCTAAACTGTCAGTGTAACTGTGCAGATAAACGCAGCGCGCATGCACATTCAGTCCGTAGCAATTTTGATTGACATAGGGAGCATGTACGTATCTGCAGACGACAGAGATGGGAAATGCTTCCAGTATATCTTGTGAATTATTCAATAAGTTTGATGCTAAATTATATACAATAACACATAGAACGACGTTTTGTTTAGCTGTGACATGCTGAGCTAAACTGCTTGGTTTACAGGTGAAGGATGCTGATTGGCTAAGAGCCATATGCACAAATGCTGTGCGACGCGATTTCAACCCCGGTGCAATCAGAGGGTATATCTGACAGTAGGAGGTATCTATCTGATGCCATAAGAATAGCCATCACTGAGCTTGGAAAATAACATGCAAGGTATTGAAATTTTCTTTGATTCTGAAAAGATTTTCTTTAAATTTCAGTATATACAAGCATAAGAACAGTTGGACAGAAAATAGACTGAAAAATCCTATTAAGACCTCCATTAGGATAATACCATTTTCAGCACAATGGGACTATTTCTTAACAAAAGCAGAATTTAGAGCCAACAGTAAAGAGACTGAAGATTCTCATACCTGAGAATAAAAATGCACAAATTATACTGTGAGAAATTTCACTGCTCTGAGAAAAAGTGGTTCCGATATATTGCCAAAAATCTGTGACCCTCGAAATGTGAGAAAGAGGCAGACCCGTCATTTAAGACAACTTCAATCGGCAACACTTTGCGTGCAATATACTTGGCCCTTTTCACTCCTTGGTTGAATGGTTCCCCACATGTAGTCACCTATTGTATGTGTCTTACATGACGGATTTGCCGAGAAAGAGAGGAAAATTCAATTGTTAACGAATATTCTAATTATTCACTTGAGGTCCTACCTTGATGGACAGATTACCATCTTCTGATTCCGTGAGAGAAAAAGTATGGAATTGATCATCACTAAATTCTCCAGAAATGTTGAATTTTTGAGACGGATTTGCCTC
>JAVTVY010004388.1:0-42448 GCA_036873755.1 Hanleya hanleyi
GGACTCACCTAGACTCCAACATGTCCACCCCGTATGGCCCTATACACCCATAGCCATGCAGTATAGGCCTATGGGCCTACCCAGGCCCTGGTGACTTTTTTCAAAAATTTCACCGATTCGCTCCGCAACACTTCCTATCGTGTTCTAAATGACGAGACGAGTAAAACGAGACCCCACAACCCTACCGCAAATGTATAGAAGTACGTTTCCCAGGGGGATAAACATTGAACCTATACCCCAGTATGGGACTATATGGGGGCTCGGTGACTTTTTTCAAAAATGTCACCGATTCGCACGGGGACACTTCCTATCATGTTCTAAATGACGAGACGAGTAAAACGAGACCCCACAACCCTACCGCAAATGTGTAGAAGTACGTTTCCCAGGAGGACCAAACATTGATCCTATACCCTCAGTATGGGACTATATGGGGTTCGGTGACTTTTTTCAAAAATTTCACCGATTCGCACGGGGACACTTCCTATCATGTTCTAAATGACGAGACGAGTAAAACGAGACCCCACAACCCTACCGCAAATGTATAGAAGTACGTTTCCCAGGATGGTCCTATACCTCCCATACCCCATAGGCATTTTCCCGTAATTTAGGATAAAGTCCGTATTCCGTATTTTTTCAGGAAAATTTTTACATACACCCACCCTGGAACTAGGGGAAGATAACTCTGTTGATAGACAAGCCCCGTTAAGCCCGGCGACCTATATACTCCTCATACCCCATATAGGCATTTTCCCAGGTTTTTCGATAAAGTCCGTGTTCCGTATTTTTTTTTCAGGAAAAATTTTACATGCAGCCACCCAGCCATCAAATACCCTTCACCTAGGCTTCACGTTGATACCTCACTCGACCCCATTCGACCATTAGGGGCTCCCCTAGATGCCAAAACGTCTATTTTCATACCCCTTGGGCCACCGCGCATGCGCACAATGCCGCTATTTCAATCCCACACCCAAATCTTCGTCAGATGCCCCTCACATAAGCTTCACTTTGATACCTCACTCTCGACCCCATCGGTCCACTAGGGGCTCCTCACATCTCAAAACGGCTATTTCCATACCCTTCGGCCACCGCGCATGCGCAGAAGGCCGATATGTCAACCCCACACCCAGCCCATTAGATGCCCCTTCACATAAGCTTCACTTTGATACTTCACTCGACCCCATCGGACCATTTTATCTAGGGACTACTTTTTCTCCGCGGAAGCTTTTTCCCGAGACCGAATCACCGCCAAAACCACGGCCAAACCGCATCACTGCGCATGAATACATGCCCAGGGGCCTTGCCGGAACTATAGCCTAGACAGGTCAGTACATGCTCTGATCACGTGATCGTCATGGGGAAACCCCCCACTGGGGAATTCCCCCCCTGGGAAATCCCGCCCCAGTTCCGCCTCAAAAGTAGGTCAATCCGGTCCAATTTCAGTTTTATATACTACTGTCGTATAGCCTCAAAATTTGAATAACACATTAGCCAATTCAAAAATCCCTTTACCACTGTCCTCTTGAAAACTTATCTTTTCCTTTTCCATAAAATTTCCTTTAACTGTCGCTATTTTGGTAGATGCGCAGTACACGTTAAATGGAAATTGAGTGATACCTCCTTACGATTTTCCCTGATACGATAAATAAAACACCCAACTATATGTTCTTGACAAGAATTTTTATATATCTAACGTATTCTCATGGATTTTATTCCACAGATTTAGTTTATCTGGAATACAACGACATAAATTATCCCAAAAATCACATCACAGATGGGGTAATTGCCCGCAAGGTACGTATTCTCTTGAAAAAGAAACAGAATGCATCGTAGCAACTACTAATGACACAATTGTCGCAATTACGACAATTGTGTCATTAGCAGTTGTTACGTGGCCAAATAATGTCAAAACTGCGTTGTGACAGTAGCAGGCGACTCTGTCACTAAAAAAAATGGTAGCGAGCATGTTGACGATTATTGTCACATAATGTATGACTAAATCTTTGATATACTTGCAATAGCAAACCACTAATGACACAATTGTCGTATAATTACGTCATCAGTGGTCGGCTCTGCATGCAGAGTCGCCAGCTAATGTCGCAATTGCGACAATAGCGGTTGATTCTGCTAATGGCGCAATTACGACATGAGCTGGCGACCTGACAACTACTAATGACACAATTGCCATAACGAACAAATCTCGAATCCCTTTTATACTCTAGTGATCACCGTGTCATAGAAAATAGCCAGGCGAGACGATCAGTTTTGGTAGTTCGCTTCGCCTCCTATGATTATATATTGGCAAACATTTGTTTTGTTATTGTTCAGTTAAATCAATAAAATATTTATACCCATATATCTATTTGGCCAGTGAAGGGCATTTCCCTGGTGTATAAGTACAGAGAGAGCTGTATCTGTAATTACGCACACTAAGACGCTCGCCCGGTTATCTCTATCGCTTGGTGACCCTAAATCGTGAAGCGGATAAAGCGAGAGCCCAGTTTATGTGACTGGGTGCCGTGCGATATTATTGCTGCTTTTAAAATGCAATATTAGGGACAGTATAATTCTCAGATTAGACATTCACTATCCAGCCGTGATCCACAAAAAAAAATTCCGCGTCAATGATCGAGAGACCCTTTTTTCAGTAGTGTATACTATTCAACATATTGATATTAGGCTGTTATCTCAATCGAGTTGCCTATCCAACAATTCATGGCCACTAAATACATGGACCAAAATCCATTAAAATAGCATTGCAAATCAATTTAGTACATATTCAATGCCCATTAAGTAATTAGTTTGCTCTTTCTCCGGTTATCAGTGAGAGCCTGTCGTTTTGTCTCTAAAGTTCCGATAATTAATACTGACTGCATTTCCGTCGTCTCTGTGTGATTCGGTATCCAAATTAATTCGGAGTGCCCAATAGATCGGACAGTTGACCAATTCGGACACCGTCCCTAGGTGAAATTTTCAGCTTATAATTTTTCTGACCTGACTAATTATAAGCGGGCCTGCATTTTCAGTGTTATTCGGCGATTTGATTCCACAAAAGCTGTAATAGTACATCAAACGAATAATTAAATTTCCTAAAAATTAAATGACTCACTGAGTGGGGTCGTTTTAACCATTCATACTTGTCCGGTTTCATACCGCCAAATTTCACCCAAGTAAGAGTGGAAATGGATCCCAGTCAAGAACATGATTGAAAAATTTCACTTAATTTGATTGACTTAATTCCTCTTAAGAGGAATGAGTTTTACTCGAATAACAAACTTCACTAACTTGAGTGAACTCGACTTCACTCAACTTGAGTGATTTATCAATTCAAACTTCGAGAAATTGCACTCAAATCAGAGTGAATTTCACTGGGTTTCGCTTGCGTATGTGCGAGCATCTCCGCCCTTAAGACTGAGTCATCAATTCGGGACAGACAAAGCTCAACATGATGTTTTGGAAAAGTCTGACAGTGTGTTTGTACAGTGGCTATACTTTAACACCCTTTATAATTACATGGATAATAGTATTGAGATATGGCATACCCAAACTGCTCTTTCGATCCCGTGACTTCTGTCTGAGCATATTGCGATAATTCGGAACCAACCTGTAACCATCTGGGTCATCAATACGCGGTAAGACTGACACTGGGATCGTGTGTATCCATTTTCAGCCTACTTTCGGCAACTGCAAGAAGGAATTTCCAGAAATCAATACCACGTGACTTCGTCGGCCAATCACCTAAAATCCACCGACGTAACCCCAACGTAACCCGCCATTTTCGAGTCATGTGATGTCCTACTTGTTCAAAATTGCAGATCTACCACACCTCTTGGATGATACGAAAGTTATTCATAGCTATATATTTTGTAAGCGCAGGCAATATCTGTTTCCGAAGTGGTATGAAAACCTGCAATTTATCAGATTTCTCGAGTCTGTTCTCCGCCGGATGAAGGCCGAACAGAATCCGGTAAAGTACCGGATATGGCTCCGCGATAATGGAGACACACGATTCGCAAGCCATCTTATGGATGGCGAAGTGTACGCAAATGAAATCGAAGCTTGTCTAGGGATTTCTCCGTGACGTCATCAGTTCGGGGGTAGACATGTTTGGTCAAACCCCGATGTCTCTCGTGACAGATGTCCGGATCAAAGAGTCTCGTTAGACGAAACCTGATGTTTCTCGATCTCGTCGTTCTCGGTAACGCATTCCACTTCATAATTAGCATACGCACCGATACTTCCATTCCCAGAATAGCCTGTAGAGCACGCCTGGGTCCCGAATTCTCGTTTGATGTAATCCTGATGTCTCTCTCTCTTCTCGTTCTCGGTAAAGCTTCCACCAAGCAAATACTCTCCCCACTGGAATTTCCATAACTCGCTTTCCTACACACAGAATGATGATGTATCGAAATTTCCAAACACAAGCTTGGACCTGTTTAGAAACGGCGAACAGACGTTTGAGTGATAAATGTCGTTCCGCAAATTCATAGCAAAAAATGGCTGATGTCAATCGTAGCGCCATCTGTACACGAATGGGTGCATGTAAAAGTCGGTTTCGGAACTAGCGACTACCCACAGACTGCAACACTAGCAATTTGTTGGTGTAGCAAAGAGTAAGGTGTGCAGAATCGATTGAACCAGTTCTTGCTGGTGCGTACGACGGTGAGTGTCTCATGGCCGTTGTTTGAATTCCCTCGGCAGGGAAGCCCGTTTTGGGAGTTTTGGGGTAGGCGGGATATACGTAGTCCAAATGTGGCATGTTTGGTGTCCTAGTGAATTCTTTATTGGGTAGAATAAGACTGTGGTGATTCACCGTTGTACGCGATTAGTAATAATAGCGCATATGGGACCTTTGACCTCTGATCATTGTGGAGGTCACGTGGATGGGTCAACTCCCTTTGGTATTCCTCCGCGGTGATGACTTCCGATGCGGTGATGCGGTCACCAGACTACATTCGCGTGTCCGGGAATCTCAGATAATTTCCGGAAATCAAGCGACCTTTGACGTTTGACCGTATAGATGCCAATCTTACCTTGAATATACCCCCTACGTTGGGCACACCGGTTCTCGTCAGATCACCGAAGTTAAGCAGCGTTGAGCTCGGTCAATACTTGGATGGGTGACCGGGTGCACAGGTATCGACTGGGCTGATCAGTGTCCAGAATAATAGGAACTGTGGACACTCTCGTGTTCTGGCACATGTAGGCACCGTCGTGATATGACTGAAACAATGTTGAAAACGACGTTAAATCCTACTCACTCACTCACTCACCTTGAATATACCCCTGTATACACAGCAATACATGTCCTATGCAGTAAGACATGAGGATAAACTGGTGGGATTCGACACCAGCAGTGCCGGCTACGAAGGCAGGGACGTTGACATCTCGGCCACGGAAACGTACATAATATGAAAGGTTCAAAATATACCCTGATATACCTAGTCGGGTCCTCCACATTATATCCAGCACTATGTCCAGCATAATGGCAAGTGGGGAACCCACTCATAGACATTTTTGGGGCGAGGAAACTATTGAAGGGGTCTCGAGGCCATCGGCTGACTTCCGGTGTGAAAGCTCTAACGCGCATGCGCAGTGGGGTAACTTTACCCCGATATACTTGCGGATCTCGCAGTAGTCATAGTCGCAGTCTTGGCAATATTTGATATAAGGTGATGAACATGAGTGCAACACTTGTGTCATCGACTACCAAACGAATTATCATGACTAAATTAACTAATTAGTTACATATGTAACTGGTGCTATTTTAAAAGGCCATTTTGCAATAAAAAGTTTATGCACTGTTACTATGGTACAAAATTCTCCAAATACATACCATCATTTGATCTTGCATATCGACAAGACCATAGTAATCACTGTTGGTCAGTTTTCCTCCATTTGTTTTTGACTAGGCCCTAGGTGACGCCATCTTTGATGCCGGCACGGTAGAAACCCTGGGACTACTTTCGGAGAGAAATATATCGTTACACCAGTACACATGGGAGTGGCGTTCGTCAGTATATCCCTTTCCCGAATACGCAGGTATAACTTTGTTTCCATTTTGCTTCTTTTTATTTTGGTTGAGTTATTGTTACCTGTATATGAGAAGATTCTGTTGGTGGACTTTTAGTCCCCGAGGGCTGCCCTCGGTAGTTTGTAATTTGTGTCTGTGGTTAGAATAGTAGCGAATGCAGAGCTTAGTCGGCGTCGGGCCTCAGTGTTTTACATTCTACTAATGCTTCCCCCGTTTGGGCCGTTTCTTCTATCCAACTCTCATATAGTTCATCTCTTTCCATCGGATGATTTGATAAGGCTATTACTCTTGTATATTTGTATATAATATCTCTCAAGCCGGTGCTAAGGACCGTGTGAATGATTTCATTGAGGATCTCCACATGAACATCTACAATTAGAGCGTGGCTGAGAAGCAAATCATCACAGTGATCATTATGGTTCTTGTACTGTTTTTCAGATATTCAGTCAGATATTGGCTTGTGGGGTCATATGACTTCTTGTCAGTACGCCGACATCTTTTGCGGTCACCTTTACATGTGCGCGTTTAATTATGAACTTCATTCCATCTGTGCTTCAACTTTCAGAGTCTATACTGATTCGAATTCTTTAAATAAATCCAAAAACACTTTCGAGATAGATTAGTCTGGTATATATTCTATTTTTGTATGGCTTTATTATATTGAACATTCAATTTAATGAATATGTCCTTAACTTTAATCTCCTCGGCTAATAAACCTGCCAAGTGATTTTGTCTTGGTCACTCGTATACGCATATACTATGTACTTTGTCTCAAATGGAGCTTTATGGGAACAACAATGCATCACGGGATATCTTTCAGCTTTAAAACATTTCATTGGTCAATTCAAATTTTGAAATGGAAATCTTGCATATTCATTGGCTGGCGAAGGAAATTGGAATACAATCCAACCAATCACAGAGTTTCTGTAAAGTTTCGTTCATAATGATAGCCCCAACCACAAGTTTGCCTTTTGCAGACTTAAAGGCACTCGCAAACTAATTGTTTTTCATTCAAATATTCTAGAAAAATGACGAAATAAAATACTACCGGTATGTACGGTGGTTTGTTAGGGCCATACATTGATCTTTACAATTTTCTGCCTTTCTCTAATTTTCAAGATTTCACTTTCGCATTTTCTCTCTTTTCTTGTCATCCTCTTCAAGAAACTGCAACAATTTCCATACGAAAACGCTGGAAATTCGTTTTCAAGAGACAAGAACAATTCAAACGACCACATGAAAACACTGGAAATTAGCGAAAACCTCGCAAATTGCGTGAAACATCAGAAATATAAAAAAAACACAGAAAATAATATCCACCGCGGTGTAATTTACACCGCGGTGAAAATAATTTACATCGCGGTGAAAATAATTTCCACCGCGGTGAGAATAATTTCCACCGCGTGGTATTATTAGTTATTCAGGTTTTTCCCAGGGTGTATGAAAGTTATGACCCTCCCTGAAACTCATACACCCTGAGGCGTCAGCCGAAGGGTGTATGAGTTTCAGGGAGGGTCATAACTTTTCATATACCCTGGGAAAAACCTGAATAACGAATTTATTATCCCGAAAGCATTTTTTAATTAACATATCGAATTATAGAGTTAAAAGGGCAATTTTTCTGAAACTTTACCACGGAAATTCAACATATATGTGTCTGTCCATTTACGAAACCGGTCTCCATTTTGACAAAACGCGTTGTCTACGCGAGTAATGTAGACGCGCAACACGGACGTGAGCTGTGACAGTGTTCAATTTTGACCCTAAATATAACCATTTACAAGGTATGTGTGTCTAAAAGATAAAACGTGATGCAGCAAGTCTTCCTTTCATCAAATATCAACGGTTGTGTATAATATTGTTTGTTGATTTCGTGAAATGATCTTTGAAAGCGCACAACTCGCCGACCCTGGTTCGGTAGCGATTATGCTTAATTTTAGCGTGGCCAGAAAACGTTTCATGTTCGTTATATTTATATTCTCGACCTGCGAGAAGTAGAATACTCAGATTATGATGGTATTCTGGTCAATATCATGGTATCTCACGCCAGAAATAGTGGAAAATTTAAGTTGGAAGTCTTGAAGTGGAGATCCGCCATGTCTGCTTTCGCACGTGAATCGTGAATTTTTATCCCCTGGGAGCCCTTCCGTTAGAGGGACGGTTCGGCCACACCGTCCAACATGGATCAGTATACCGCATTAAGGTGATTGGTCACGTGATCGGTCAGACCGGTCGGGCGCTGACATGGAAAGATCCGGGTGTACGGATTTTTACACCCTAGTAAACTGACCAATGGAAATGCTACGATTTAGGTTGAGGGATAATAATAATATTTATTATCCCTCAACCTAAATTGTAGCTTTTCCATTGGTCAATTCACTAGGGTGTAAATATCCGTACACCCGGATCTGACCGATCACGTGACCAATCACCTTACTGCGGTATACTGATCCATGTTGGACGGTGTGGCCGAACGGTACCTCTAATGGAAGGGCTCCCAGGGGATAAAAAAAATCACGATTCACGTGCGAAAACAGACATGGCGGATCTTCACTTCAAAACTTCAAACTTAAATTTTCTACTATTTCTGGCGTGAGATACCATAATACTGACCAGAATGCCACCATAATCTGAGTATTCTACTTCTCGCACGTCGAGAATAACGAACATGGAGCGTTTTCCGGTCAAGCGAAAATTATGCATAACCATCGACCCATGCATGGTCGGCGGGTTGTGCGCTTTCAAAGACCATTTCCCGAAATCAACACACAATATTATACACAACCGTTGATATTTGATGAAAGGAATTCTTGCTGCATTACGTTCAATCAAACTTTTAGACACACATACCTTGTAAATGGTTATATTTAGCTTCAAAAGTGAACATCGGCACAGCTCGGCGTTCGTGTTGCGCGCCTAACAGTACTCGCGTAGGCAATGGGTTTCGTCAAAATGGAGATCGGTTTCGATATGGACGAACACATATATGCTGAATTTCCGTGGTAAAGATTCAGAAATATTACCCTTTCAAC
The DNA here is from genome assembly GCA_036873755.1 of Hanleya hanleyi. Taxonomy (NCBI): domain Eukaryota; kingdom Metazoa; phylum Mollusca; class Polyplacophora; order Lepidopleurida; family Hanleyidae; genus Hanleya; species Hanleya hanleyi. The sequence continues at coordinate 9,064 of JAVTVY010004388.1, forward strand.
ACAATAATTCGATATGTTAATTTAAAAATACTTTCGGGATAATAAATTCGTTATTCAGGGTTTTCCCAGGGTGTATGAAAAGTTATTTGATTTGATATTTTGTTTCACCAGAGCATAATAGGGCATAATTTAAGACTATACATGATAGGCGGGATGAAAACCCCAAGGGGCTTGTTTTATCCCAAAATGATATAAAATTGTATTGATCTACAAAACCGGTGCAAAGTGGCAAATAAACATTAATTCATTTTTAAGTAAAAAGGCAAAATTTGCAATAATATAAAATCAAACTTCCAACTTCCACTATAGCTGCTGAAAACGCACACAGCTGAAATGATCTAGAAATCAGCTGTTCCTTTCAATAAATAAGATTTTAAATGAAATTTAAATAAGGAGATAGATGTACAAGATTTGAGCTGGGAGGGTAATTTGTTCCATGTTCGAGGACCTTTTATTTTTGAACTATAAAATGATAAGTCTGTTGAATAAATATACCTATACAAATTAAGATTTGCTTGCCTAGTTGAGTACCTGTGCACATGGGATAATTTTGTAAATATACTTGAAATAGGATAGGTAATAACTCATTGTGGTTATAAAATTTATCAACAAAGAGTAAAATCTGATAGTCATTTAATTGTTTCATAGATAAGATTTTCAATTTGAGAAATAAAGGTGCTGTATTTTCGAGTTTAGACGAAAATGTAATTAATCGTATGGCTTTTTTTTGCAAAATTACCAATGGTTTAAGATGTGTAATGTACGTGTTACCCCAGACAATATTACAATATAACAGGTATGGAAATATCAGAGAATAATACAGAATGTAAAGTGTTTTTTTGTTGAGGCAATCCTTAATATGGTGCAGTATTCCAATATTCCTATTCAGTTTTTTCCGGATCTCTTCAATATGCGTTAGCCAGTTTAGTCGGTCATTGAAAAATACGCCAAGGAATTTAAATTGATCAACCTGCTCAATTTTATTTCTAGAAATAAATAGGTTTGGTGTTTTGGGAAATTTACATCTTAGGTTTTATAAGCATGAATTTAGTCTTTTTAATATTCAAAGAGAGTTTGTTACTTGAAAACCAATTGCACAATTTGTTAATTTCAAGAGACATATTCTCAAACAGTTGGTTTGGATCGTCGTCTGAGAGAACAACAGATGTGTCATCTGCAAAAAGAATAATTTCTAAAATATGGCTAGCTTCTACAAGGTCATTGATATAAATAAGAAAAAGTATCGGACCCAAGATCGAACCCTGCGAAACTCCACATGATAACGGTTTAAATGTTGATATAGTATTGTCGTAGAGATGTGTGCCCGGCTAGCAACACCTACTGCGATAGATAGCTAAAATATCCCCCATTAAAATCCTCCCATCCGACCACCCGAAATCACGTCCTATCTCTCTCAGTCTCAATCCCTATCTGACGATCTCAGAGCATGCACGAAGATTCCCGAAGTTCTAGCTTCGGGCCTAAACCGGTTTGGAGTAGTAATTTTCGAAACCAACCCGGATGAGGCAATCTCCTGGCATGTACGATTTATTTCGAGGTAACAGGGCTAGCAGTTTGGATCGTAAAGCTATCTCTGCAACACCCCTCCCCGTTTTCTTTTTGGCGAAGATCTTACTTCGCCCTTATAGAACCCTTCCCTATCCCAGGCAACCGCCTTTGCAGCGCTGACAACAATTACTAAAATACGAGACAAAGACGTGAATTCTCCATGTTATATCACATGTGTCAAAATGCGTAACTTGCAGTGTACAAAAGTACACTGCTCCCTAAAAGCACCCAACTTCAAGAAAATGGTAACCATCCCACTAGTCCAGTCTCATTACCAGACTGTCTATAATTACACCCAAACCCACTAAAAATCTCACTCAAATGGCCAGCCTCATGGGACTGATCACTTTATTTCTCAGAAATATAATCCGCAGGCCAGCCTACCAGCTTTACGGCCCCAATAAATATAATCAGCCGCATGGGACTGCTCACCTTCATTCTTAAAAATATAATCCGTAGGCCAGCCTACCAGCTACATGGCCACACTAAACACCAGAACATCATACAATCCACGACTGGAACAAGCCTCTAATCTAATAGTCGGCCAGACTATAAATTGGGCTCCCCATTCTCTCTCCCCTAATAATTTCAAGGCTCGTCTTCACCAGCGGCCAACACTTTCTAGTAGAGAGGGAACCCACAGGGACGAATGTACGAGGAGCCAGAAGTCTGCGTGCACTCAGACATGATGACCCAGCGCACACACGCCCCAGCAAACGGCTACCTCACCAGAGAGAGTATCTGTAGAGGGAGAACATAACCATAATTGCTACACCTCCACACAAAAAGAAATCATTGAGCTCATAACTAGACGAGGGTTGAGACTATAATCAAATAATGACGCATTTATTCACTCCCCGAGTGGTGGCTATCCTGCTCTACCGGATCATAACGCGTACTACAAAATATCGGGTAGACAACTCTCACCAGGGCTTCATGGCGAAGACATGGGCTGAAGAGGCACGTCTACCTCAACCCCAGGTCTCCGACATGGCTATCCGCACTACATATTATCTAATTATATCTCCTCCATGTCACTCCATATGTTAAACTTCACCTCACATAGACTTTCACGAACATACCATACAACTCAACACGCACAGAAAAACCCACAAAGAACACACAGTTATAAAATCTCAACAGGCTTCACATAGAAATGCCATTAACGCATAAATCTGCATCACAGTCTTCATACACAGAAATTCTCCAACCACACAGCAACTATCGAACCCAGGCGTCTAGCACCCGGTTCCCTCACATAGAATACTCAAACACTTAGTTCATCACAACACATCAAATTCTCCCATAACTGACTACAAGTACAACGCCGCAGCGCAAATCAAAATTTTCGAACAACATCCAACTCCCGAATACACACCAGAGTTTCTCCCATATTACACGTGCGACGCCGCAGCACAAACCAGTCACAATCAAAGCGTGACTGAGATACATCATTCTTTAGATGACGAATATTATGGATTAAGAATACTGATCAGCGATACGGATTTGATATTTTTGGAACATCATGATGTCTTGCCGGCATCATTGAAAACTGTTGACCGCTTCTCTCTTGCAGGAAACAAGCCTATGTTTATGTATACAATGATTGTCTTTTTGAATTTGGTGCTAATACTGTTATATGGAATATGGAATAGGTCTTTGGATTATGGACGCGGATATTCTCTAATGGACGACGGCTGGATTATGAATGACGGACTAGACGCTTGTAATTCCACACACTACACATACAATACCACAACATAAACCAGTGTTCGACGCACACCGGACTTCTCCGCAAACTACACGTACAACGCCACAACGTAAACCACACTACTCAGCACACACCAGTGTTCTTCACACATGACACATACAACGCCGCGGCGTAAATCACAGTGTTCAACACACACCGGAGTTCTCCAACGCACACGATAACTCCAGAACAATATTTCCGAATACACATTACATTACACAGCACATTAGCAGCAATTTGGGTCTAGAACTCAATTTCACAGTGCTCCAAATAAACATACTGTACAACAAAACAAAAATTCAAAAGCTCAATTCCACAATGCTTCAAATAAACATCCTGTACAACAAAACAGAAATTCAAAAGATCAATTCCACAATGCTTCAAATTAACATCCTGTACAACAAAACCAAATACAATTTATCCTCCACTGCATACACGTGATGGCACACATGAATATATCCCCACAGCTGTCACTGGCAGAACAATATAAAGCCCACGTTAAACAAATCACCACTCCATAAAAACTCGAAACTGCAAAAAATCTAACTCTCCCAAACAACCAATACCCCATCTCCAAAATCCACTACACACCCATAGGCCAAGAGAAACTCAAAACCTAACCATAGGCCGTCAACCAAGGGCGCCAACACCACATCTCCAGTACAGCGAAAATCTAACACAAACAGTGGTATCTGCCTAACCAGCATTCCCATACTGTTCATTCCCCAAAATGGTACCTGCCTAACCAGCATTCCCAAACTGTTCATTCCCCGAATTGGCAAAGTCAACCCCTGGAGACTCCTAAAAATGGCTCAAGTGACCGGGTTTAGGGAACGAGTAACATGGTTGCGGTGGTCGGAAGGGCCGTGATGGCCAAGGGCGAGGGAACCTCTTATTTATTCCTTCCCTTACTGCCTACCAGCATCCGGGAAAGTTTCCCCCACTGAATCAACATTAAACGTCGTACATGTGACTGTCTGAAAATCGAACTTTCTCAGATCATATCGTGATGAGCTGACATAAGTCGAGGCTTCTGAGATTGTTGGACTTGCACCGTCACGAGGACACCGCCCCCATCAGATTCTTCCACCATTTCATCCCCTCCCAATCCATCCCTATTTCCCTTACTGAATACTGTAAGTTTCCCAAAATATTTTAATCGTTTTTTTTTCTCTTCTGAGAATCAAGGAAAACAAGAACATCCAACACCATCTTACTAAACACATCAGTTCAAACATAATCACACAAAAACAAAACACAAAAACATCCAACCTTGACAATACAAACCGGACAACTTGGACCCAAGACAAGATTTCACAAATGACAATCTATAAAACACCACATCGAGGACGATGTCGTAACGGTCCAACAGTCCCGGACCGGGGTGGAAATGCAGTATGTGGTTGACAACCTCGTGCTCCCGTGAACTGGCGGCCAGAAATTCTGGCAGCCAGGACGGCTACTGAACGGGAAACCGAGGATGCACACCAGATATAGACCCCACCCCACAAGACCAGCCATCCTGTAGATCACAGAGCAATGCACAAGTTACAACAACTGGTCTGATGGCCAACAGTGTCCCGGGCACCAGCGTCCGTTGTCATATCTTTTTACCATCTAACCAAGGCCGGACACCTAGAAATTCAACAATGTCCTACCTCAGTTAAAAGACAGGAGACGGACACTCGTAGCCACCGGACACCCCCAGCCTCAACACCACACATAGACTCCATCCCCACCAGGCCAGCCATCCAGTAGACCGCAGATTGATGAACACTCAGAAATATTCAGGGAATAATCCCGAACATCCTGCAGGGCAGGCTGCAACAATTGCTGCCGTCGCCAGAACGCGTCGGCCCGGGGGAGGTAGGCCTGGACCATAAGGGCCACGAAACCTTCTAAGGATAGCCAGTGTCCGGCGGAACCTCTAAAGGAAATCCCGCCACCGGCAATCCAACGCGACCCTATTGTCTAGTTAACCCAATCGGCACCCATGAACATCCGCCCCTCCACCCAATTGACCCAACTGTTGATCCTATTCAACCATTTACTGACCTTGGGCGTATAATTCACTATCCAATTGGTCCAGACTTCCAAGAAGTCTAAACCTATTACCTGTCCCTTCCAGCCTATAGCTCGGCTATAAGCCTGACACTAAGCTAAATCGCCTACATAAAATCTTTAAGGCTAACCAATCTGCCCTAATCCTTCAAGGCTACCACACATACATCTCGACTACTTCTCACCCCCTTCAATTTTCTGCAGTGCTTCCTCTATGACCATTAACACATTAACGGCCCTTAATCTGCCATGTCAACCAACGTGGAATGATATATATGGTATATGCGGACAAATCAAAAAGAAATAAGGACTACTCAATCACAATCTAATCAAACAAATTCAAAAACTCTCAGTGATTTTTCATTTCAGAAACTCACTGAAATAAACGAAAAACAATCCACATATTTTGTCTCCTATAAAACACCAAATTTGACACCAAAAAAATAAATAACGCTCAGTGATCCTCCACTCCAGAAAATCACTGAAAAAAAAATAAATAAATAAAACAGTTCACAACAGTATGTCCAAATTTGACCCCAAAAATAACCCATAGCGTCAACTTCTCAGACCCCAAAAATGGAAAATATTTAAACATGTGCATTGATCATGAGTTCAGAATAATGAAACACATTCATGAACAAATGCACACGTTTTACCGCAGTCAACACGTCCTAGTGTGCCTATTCAGCTACATACATTAGCGAAAAAGAAAAAGAACAAGACCCATCTCCAGAACAAGTGCAACACGTGCTACCACACAGTCAACGCGTTGCAACTTCTCTGTTAATCTTGCACTATTTCAATTTACAACTAATTATGTATAGAGCACTAAAGAAACCCAAGGTGGACCTTGGGGGAAAAAAATCAATTATCAATTGTGCCCGAAAACCAAAGCAGGCCACCGGTGTTCAAAATAAATAAACCTTCAGTCAACACGGTCCCCCGTGCCTGGAGGAATGCAACACATAATACAAACTGGGTTTTAGATTGGATCACATCCAGGAGTTATAACTCCCGAGTTCAAATACAACCAGGAAATAGTCTGTCTTCTCAAGATGATAAACTGTATCAAAATTTAAACTCACTCATTCACAACACAAAAATATATGTAAACTATTGGAAGGCTCTGATTGAGCTCAAATAATTTATGGAATAGCTTCAAATCTGGTTCAGCGGAAGTCAGAAACCGTTTATGCACCACGAATAAATGCTTTGCGCACAACGGAAACTGAATTGCAACCAAAAGACTATATAAAACTACTTTCCATACCCAAGATTTCTAAACCCTGTATGTTTATTCTGATCTCGGGAAATAGTACTCTATGTTGGAAGATTCTGATTGAGCCTAAATAATTTAAGACAGCTTTAAATTTAGATTAGGCAAAGTCGGAAACCGAAGGGATCCTATATCGGAAACTGATCTATAACCAATCCAGTCTATAAAGCCAATTTCCACATCTGAGAAAATCTACAACCTGAATGTCTTTTGAGTGAGCGAGTGAATAGAATTTAACGTCGCTTTCAACAATATTTCAGCTATATCACGACGAACCAACCAATCACCACTCAGCCCAGGAAGGTATTTCAATCAAGGAACCAGTACTCTCTCGTTTATTCCCAAAATAATTCTAAATGTGTAACCAAAGCCAACAACCAACATTTGTTGACATGCTTCCCTAAAACCTTCATCACCCCTATAGTGTCCAACATCATGAACAACCTTCAGTCTATCATTCAGACACCTCACGGATGAAACATAGGCATGTTCTCACTCAACCAAATTTCAAACAATAACACAATCTCCCGAACTAATCGGAGAGAAGGGAGAAAATAAAAAACAGGAAATACATGTCATTAACTCAATTCAAAGGATTGAGGGAAGTCTGGTTACTATTATCAAACTGACAACACCATGGTATCCCCATGAATGTGAGCCGAATAACTGACACTGCACCAAACTATAAACTGAACAATCAAAATCATGTATTGGACAACCAACATTTTGTCAATATATATCTGTATTAATCCAGAAAATCGACCCGGTGAGCAATTGTTTTTCAGCCGACCACTTGACAGCCGACAAATTCGACGATGATGAACACCACAACATAAAGAGAACTATACAAATTAGGGACCAACTGTTCAAAAATATATCTTGAAACACAAAGAAAAAAAAACGTGTTTCCCTTCTATCAGGATGGGAAAACGGTAGCAGCAAAAAAAAATCAACCTTTCTCAAATTAAATTGAGCCGCGAATAATCTGAGCATTTTCTATTAACCCACAATTGTATACTCCACACAAACTCCTCACAAACGCCAGTATCAACTTTACTTCAAAATGTTCCATCATACATTAACACTATCACATAGCATAAATATCTCGCACACAAGTCAATCCACACAGCGGAAATCGATCACACAAAAGTAACACCTGGAGCGACAATGGAGAAAAAACTCCGTAAAAATTCAAATTTTCCCATTTACTAGCTCTATACGATAAGACAGTACAAATATTTGAACACTGTATAGCCCTCCCGGGCTCAAATCGCATTCAATACAACTGAGTCAAATTATCCGGTTTTTACAAATCTATTGGTCACGAACGGTCAACATGCCACTACTAATAACATACCGCGTCTATCACAGGACAATAAAACTGTAAGTACGGCGACGCCAACTTAGAATAATACACTATTTCCAAGAAATGTTGGCTGATTGAGCTGGCTATTTACCAGAAATATATTTAATAGCGGTCCAATCTAATTAAAATTAAATCCTATCTGCTCCCAATTTGGATACTATCGCTTGTAGGATCTAACAGGCTTGCAGTAACTCGCGTGTTAACCAATCCCGAGAACGCTTCATAGTTCTTTGAAGGGAACATTGATGACAAAGAATTTTTGGTTGGCTCAGCCGAATTAGCCGGCTCGCTGGCAGGGTGTCTTTTCATGTTGCCGTGGTCCCGACATTCTGGCGCCATAATACGGGGTAAATATATAGACTGATCTTCAGTGTAAACATTGGGGTAAATGATCCACAGTTAAACTATCTCCCCTCCCCGACTGCAAATGGATGAGTCCAGATGCGACCATGATGTCATAATGCTATTAAATATCCATGGTATGGGCGCTCAGAACGCCAAATTCAATTGAAATACGTAAGATCCTATATAGCGACATGTACGATTGGAGAGCATTAATAGGATATTAATTGATTAAGATTGATAGCGGTCCGAAATGAACACATCAAGTCTCTCAAAGAGGCGAAACGATTAACTGCCACATTACACAGACCTATATATGTTGTCGACAGTGCCAAATTATACCGCGTAGGCCTTATTTACAGCACAGCGCGTCTATCACAGGGCAATACTACTGTATATACGACGACGCCAAGTTTAATGAGTAAATGTGATACACTATTTCTAAGAAATGTTGACAAGCTCAGCTGGCTATATACCAGAAATATATTTAGTAGCACAGACCGAATGGAACATATTTAACAGCCCAGGTCGAATTGGACAGAACTGATTTCCCAACAAAGAGCGGCGAAACGATCAATTGCTATAATCACACGAACTTATGTGTTGTAGATGGTGCCGAATTTATCCTCGCGTAGGCCTTACTAAAAGCATAGCGCGTCCATCAAAGGGCAACAATACTGTATATACAGCGACACCAAGTTTATTAAATAATACGACCGACACACTATCTCCTAGAAATGCCAGCCGGTCAAACACCAGAAAAAATATTTGATAGCCCGGACTAAAACGAACAGAATCTCCCAAGAAAGGCGAAACGAATAACCGTGACACCACACAAGCCTGTGTGCAAATTACTATTGCCGGAGCCAACCAGCCAGACAAAGAAAAACCTGTTCGGAACTATTCCGCAATCAACAGCCCGCGAGCCGTGAAAGAATTCATACAGAATCGTCTTCTAAAATAGCCCATATATGTCAGGATGGCCATCTCCCGGTAAAACAATACAATCTATACCCGTGGATAGTCGGCCAATAAAACAGGGGTTGGGGGTTCGCGAACAAAGGGAAAATGGCCGGCTTCCATACCGTATCGCGTTTGTTTACCGGGAAATTTTATCAATGTTCCAGGCATAAATGGGATCTCAACCGTGAAAATAAAATATTCTTTCACTTTGACGCCAGTTGTCGTAGAGATGTGTGCCCGGCTAGCAACACCTACTGCGATAGATAGCTAAAATATCCCCCATTAAAATCCTCCCATCCGACCACCCGAAATCACGTCCTATCTCTCTCAGTCTCAATCCCTATCTGACGATCTCAGAGCATGCACGAAGATTCCCGAAGTTCTAGCTTCGGGCCTAAACCGGTTTGGAGTAGTTATTTTCGGAACAAACCCGGATGAGGCAATCTCCTTGCGTGTACGATTTATTTCGCGGTAACAGGGCTAGCAGTTTGGATCGTAAAGCTATCTCTGCAACAGTATTATTATATTGAGTACATTGGGTACGGGATGACAAATAACTTCTGAACCAGTCATTAGAAATTCCCCGGAATCCATAATGATCCAGTTTGTACAGAAGGATATCATGGCTGATGGTATCAAAGGCTTTTGACAAGTCTAAAAATGTATTAATACAGTATTTCTTTGCCTCTCTCGCAGCTACTAATTTGTCGTGAAGGGACAAAACAGCTAAAAATGTGGAGTGATTGTCCCGAAAACTATACTGATTAGAACAGATAATATTGTATTTTTCCAAGTAAATGAACATTTTAGAGACTATTAATTTTCCGACAATTTTGCTGAAACAAGGCAAAACCGAAATAGGACGATATAGATTTTTTGCTCCATTTTTGTACAGGGGTGTCACTTTAGCCAATTTCAAAAGATCGGGAACTACACCGAGTCTGAATGATAAGTTAGTAACATGACATAATGGTAAATTAATCAGACTAAATACAGATTTGACAAGCGAGATACGTACGCCATCAATCTCAGAGGCGGAGTTTTTCAAGTTATTTACAACGTCTGCCATATCCTTCGTAGTACAGGGTTCCAGATGAAACTCATAGACATATCTACTCTTCAAAAAATCTTTGTAATCGTTCGCTGACAGTGGGATTGTTTCCGCTAACTTGGTTGCTATAGAGCTAAAACAATCATTAAAACCGTTCGCAATTTTATAAGGATCCGAGGTATCACTATTATTAACGTTAAATGTATTTGGCAAGCTGGTGGGGTTTTTTGCGATTCATTAGGTTGTTTAATACTTTCCATGTACCTTTAATATCATTGTTACACTGATTAAAGGTGATGGTACGATAAGGCGGGATTTTGGCCTATACGCGGTGCGGTTGAAATCGAAAAAATAGAATGTCCTAAAAATAGGTATGTTTTAATGTAACGGCGAGAGAAAATATAAGTACACAATATGTGAAAGTTTCAGTGCGATTGCATTATTATTATTGTTATCACATGAAACTGAAATCCACAGCTTGTACTATTTCGTGAAAAAAGGGTTCAAATCGAGTCATTCATACACGCATTTAGACGCGAAGGACCCCTTGGACCAAAACACCATTTAACCGGGTGTTTTGTGGTAACATTATATCCCCACTGCTGGAAGATCTTTTTGGTCCAAGGAGTCCTTCATACTAAAAAATGAAAAGTTACGATTCATAACGTTTGAAGTTTTCGTAAGTAGATTAAAGTGACAAAATAGCCTGTTACAGTTGTTCGTATATCGTGGTGTAGTGGATACGCACGTTGGATCACAAGCGCCTCGATATTTTCTTTTACCGAGCTCGAATCCCAGGAGGGCAACATGTGTGACGTCGAAAAGTTATTTCAATCTTTCTCATTTTTGTAAAAAAAATTGCATTCAGTATATCTGAAATCATCTTCTCTAGCCAAGTCGACGTACATCACGTTGCTCTGTACAGCGTAGAGAGCTTCGCGATGTATAGTTGACTTGGCTGGTGAAGATGATCTGAAATAAGATTTTAGGCTATCAGTATGAACCAATTAAAAGTAAAATAAATATTGTTTACCGATGACACTATACCGTGTGGGCATTACGGGCTAGTCAAATGTTGAAATCGAACGATCAGTCGCTCTGTTGATTGACAGTTGCCGCCGACGACAAGTTGTACATTGCATTGTGATTGACAGATGGGGAGAAGAAATGTACATTCCTATGAGTCGGCTGTCTGTGGGCAAAAACCCCGCCTTACAATACCATCTCCTTTGTTTTCATAATATAATCGCTTCGCTAATTTTAATGTATGATTCAATTTATTCCTATACTGTTTATATTGACGGGTAATTTCCATATTAGTACCTTTTGTGAAGGGTGTATGAGTTTCAGGGAGGGTCATAACTTTTCATACACCCTGGGAAAAACCTGAATAACTGACGACTCAGGGTGTATGAGTTTCAGGGAGGGTCATAACTTTTCATACACCCTGGGAAAAACCTGAATAACTAATACTACCGCGGTGCTAATAATTTCCACCGCGGAAGTTATAATATTCACTGCGGTGGTAATAATTTCCACCGCGGTGGTAAAAATATCCACCGCGGTGATAATAATTTCCACCTCGGTGGTAATAATTTCCATCGCGGTGGTAATAATATCCACCGCGGTGGTAATAATATACACCGCGGTGAAAAAAAATCCTCCGCGGTGGTAATAATATCAACCGCGGTATTAGGGTATTAGAATATTATTCCCACCGCGGTGAAAATTATTTTCACCGCGCTGGAAATTATTACCATCGCGGTGGATATTATTACCACCGCGGTGGAAATTATTACCAGAGCGGTGGAAATTATTTCCACTGCTGTGGAAATTATTACCACCGCGGTGGATATTATTACCACCTCGGTGGAAATTATTACCACCGCGGTGGATATTATTTTTTGTGTTTTTTGCTATTTCTGATGTTTCACGCAATTTTCGAGGTTTTCGCTAATTTCCAGTATTTTCATGTGGTTGTTTGAATTGTTCTTGTCTCTTGAAAATGAATTTCCAGCGTTTTCGTATGGAAATGGTTGCAGTTTCTTGAAAATGAATAAAAGAAAAATGAAAAGTGAGATAAATTTTGAAAAATCGAAAATGAATCTTAAAGGAAGACAAGAAAAGAGAGAAAATGCGAAAGTGAAATCTTGAAAATTAGAGAAAGGCAGAAAATTGGAAAGATAAAGGATGGCCCTAACAAGCCACCGTAGGTATGTATATACTATGCGTAAATTATTATTTAGCGATTGTAATCTCAGAAACTCACAAATTAAGTGTTGTTTTTTTTTTCATTTTTCACATATTCTCGAAAAATAAAGAATTAAAGCACTATTTGTATGTATACAGTATACACCGAGTACATATGCGTACACCCTGAGAGCGGTTTTTTTGTCTATTTCTCTGAAATATTTGATTATTAATCCATTAGCCTGCGAGTGCCTTAGATTGAAATGAATATATATATCGAAAATAGCATTAACATGGTGAAGTTGATATTTTATTATATTTCAAGGTGTAACACACGGCTCGGATTTGTTTTACCTGTTTGGCTCCCCGCTGATCGGACATGCAGTTTATAATTTTACTGAAGAGGATCGAAATATGAGTCGCCTTATGATGCAACAATGGAGCCACTTCGTTAAATTTGAGTAAGTAAAAAATAATTGACAAACCGTTTGAAGAACACCCAAATTCCTATTCAGTCGTTCAATCCATGTCGTTGCTGAAAAATCGTAAGCCGCCTGATTCAGTCTCCTGATTTTGCACCTCAGTATTAGGATGGAGATACACGCGTGTGATCTGCCATTCAGTAGATTGCTGTCGTCCATGAGCAATATCCCCGTCCACAAATGAACGATCTTAATATATTCATACGACCGCCCGTATATAAAATATATCCATATTAATGGGCAATATTCCCCTTTATTATACACCTAACTGTCCATTCCCTACTATATTATGTATAAACGACAACTGTCCAATATTATTTCTCATATTGGATACTATAAGTTATCCTGTCACTGCGAGTTTGATACTGAATTTTATCCTGTTTCCTGGCGAAAATGCCACACGACCGCGAAGCGGGAGTGTGGCATTCGCCAGGAAACAGGATAAAATTCAGTATCAAACGAGCAGAGACAGGATAACGTATTTATTTCTACGAGCAGCCTTTTCAACTCGGGGAAAGTTGCATGTAAAGTGAGTCTAAAACTTGGTAACAAAATACGGGAAAAGTGATAATGAAAACGGCTGAAGCCGCGTCAAATATTCTGAAATATTCTGAATCAGCATGGTAGATTTGGTCATATTTCATAGAAATATGATAAGAAATCATGACTTCTGCTCAAAATGATAAGGCAAAAGACCGTACAGCGCTAGATTCTAATCGCCAACTCTTCGGCTGATCGGCCGAGCTGGGGTCGAGTCGTCAAAAAAGACAGCACAGTTTTCGAACAAAAAACGTCTGAAAATGGTCAATCTTGAATTAAACAACGTATTCTAAGAATGTTTTCTATTTGCTAACAGTATTTTGATCCATGATACCTAAAATTGTACACGTCAAATAAGAATAAACTCGAATATTAGGGGTAAACTTTCACATCATTCACATTGTACCGGCGCATGTGATCGTACCGAGGCGCGATCGTCGAAGCGAAGTCAAGGCGGCTTTCGTCAACTGTTACTCACAGTCACAGTACACTGACTATACCTTTTCCAGATATTCCAGGAACAGTCGCACATACTACCGGTCAGATTTACAAAGTTGATATCCGACATATTCTTTATTTCCAGTTCTGTCGCTGACAGAACACTCCAACTGCCCATTTGCGTACACTTCGCCATCCATAAGATGGCTTGCGAATCGTGTGTCTCCATTATCGCGGAGCGATATCCGGTGTTTTACCGGATTCTGTTCGGCCTTCATCCGGCGGAGAACAGACTCGAAAACTCTAATAAATTACAGGTTTTCATACATACCTCGGAAACAGATATTGCCTGGGCTTACAAAATATATATGTATGAATAACTGTCGTATCATCCAAGAGGTGTCGTAGATCTGTAAATTTGAACAAGTAGATCATCACATGACTCGAAAATGGCGGGTTACGTTGGGGTTACGTCGGTAGACTTTAGCGGATTGGCTGACGAAGTCACGTGGTATTGATTTATGGAAATTCCCTCTAGCAGTTGCCGAAAGTAGTCTGAAATGGATACACACGATCCCAGGGTCAGTCTTACCGCGTATAGATGACCGAAATGGTTACAGGTTGTCCAACTGCCATGTTTGTTTACATTACAAACTGCAGTCAACTAGGGCAGCCAGTGCAGTTTGATATGAGTTTTTATCCCAACGGCACGTGACCGCTGTCGACCAATGGCTTGCCTAGGATCTTCTGGGAGTAGAAATAAAGATTTTTCTGACGTCACTGACGTCACATACACACGCCTGACTACTTTTTGTTTGTAAACAAGCAGACGACAGCAAACATGGCTACCGTCACAGCTGACGATTTTGATGATTTGATGACAGATGCTGAATTTTTAGAACTGTGTGAGCCACTATTTGACACAGAGTTAAGTGGAGCTTTAGAAAGTCTTGAACCAGTTCCAAGTACTAGTAGAGAGGCATTAGTAACAGACGTGTCTGCTTTCATTGATTCACAAAAGAAGAAGAACACAGTTACAAGCACAAATCGCGACGTCAAAAATGTTCAAAGATGGTTGTGGGAAAATCGACGGGAACCACGGTTGATTGAAAATATAAGCCCTCCCAATCTAAATGAATATCTAGCGGAAATGTTCATCGGAATTAGGAAAAAAGATGGCAGCGAGTACGAGCCGTGTTCCCTTGAAGCTATAAAGAACAGCGTTGAGAGGTAACTACGGCCGTGCACATTCATTGAAAATAAAAAAAAATTGAAAAAACAGCCAACGAGCTTATATCCACAATAGTTTAGTTACAAACTGGATTTAACTGGCTTTTAAATTTAAGACGGATACAACATTGTCAGCCAGGTCATATACATCTCGCAATAAAATTAAACTTTAAACTCAAACTAGGTTAAAATTAAATAGATTAGAAAGAAAAAATCTCTTACCGTGATTTTTTTTCATTCAGACATCTCAAGGACACTGGCTATGCCGTATCCCTTCGCTCCAGGGAGTTCCACAAATCAAATGAGGCCCTCAAGTCCAAGAAAATGGACCTGAAGAAGAAAGGCAAGGGTCGGAAGTCCAACGCAGCTCAGTCACTTTCTTCTTAAGAGGAAACTAGGCTGTTTGAAGCTAAGCAGCTCGGATCATCTTCTCCACAGAGTCTTCAATTTTCCCTTTTTTATTTTTTTGGTAAAATATTTGGCTTTAGAGGACGTGATGAACAATAGAAAACTCCGTTTTGGTGACATCACACTTGGTCAGGACGTTGACGGAGCAGAGTTTTTGGAATGGGCCGAGCGAGACAGCAAGACACGGGACGGCAGCCACCGCGATGAATCGGACACCACCTCGCCTGTACGCTCCGACCGGCTGTGATGACTCGCACAACCCCGTGGCCTTCTTCAAGCTGTACTCTATGGCCAGACCAGAATGCAGAAAAACAGCTGATAGCCCCTTCTATCTCACACCCATACCAGAGAAACGGCTTGGCCCAGAATCCCAAATCTGGTATTACCCCACTCCAATGGGGGAACATCGCTTGGGAGAGTTAATGAAAAATGCAGCTAAAGCAGCGGGTTTGTCTGGTCGTATCACGAACCACTCAGTCAGGAAAACCACGGTTCAAACTCTGGTAAAATCTGGCGTTGCTCCTCATAAAGTGATGCAAATCGCTGGTCATAAATCACTCGCAAGTATCCAAGAATACGACAATAAACTTGACCATTCTGAGCAAAAACACCTGTCACAAATTCTTCAGGGTAATTCCCGCTCTCAGTCCCAGTCTCAAGTCGCAGAAAATCCAGTTCACGTTCAGTCCGTTTGTAATGAAAATGTAACAATCCCGCCATCACATTCTCCTTCTCAAATGCCACAACCCCAGTCAGTCTCTCAATCGAGTTCCACTTCTCTTACAGCAACGTCTTCTCGAAATTATAGCAGTCTTTTTAGCGGAACAGTCTTCAATAATTGCACATTTAACTTCCAATAGCTACCTCGTTGTTTTATCATGTTGAACTGTAAATAATATCTTGGTACTGTAGACGGCTGAATCTGTTTGAAACATCGCGCACGTGCGTTAACTAGGTCAGCCGCATCACTAAGTATCATTGCGCCCAAAGCCGCAGCACTACGAATTGTGCGCGTAAATAAAGAGTTTGTCTGTTTTTTTGCTAAAATCCATTGTTTTTTTGCTTTATTTTTTTATTTCGTTTATTTGTGTTCAGTAAGTGTATAATAAATATGTTATTGGATTATATGGTTCTGTATGGACTCGTCCTGGGCGCCGGAAAGGGACTCGCGAGCTCGTCCCTCCCGTGGGTGCCCAGGACTCGTCCATACAGAACCATATAATCCAATAACCTATAATTTCAAAGAATTTCCAAGTCGATTTCTGGAGTATGTTATTTCTCGGTCATTGTAATGTCTGAGGCAAGACCTACTCCACGAGGGAGAAGCGGGGGACGGGGGGGGGGAGAGAAGGGAGAAAAGCGGCAATACGAGGCAAACTTGGGGAACGAAAGTGGGAGGAGTTTCAAAGTCTATTGACCAGTGGTAAATCCAGAAACACCGTGGGATACAATAGCGGCATTAACGGCGTTGATCCAATGAAATTCCTGGCTATAAAAGCTGACTAGCTGGCAAAATTCGGGAGGAAATGGGGGCGGCGCTATATTAACTTCCATTGAGAATCTGCACTATCGGTCACTGATTGGGCTTTCCACAGAGAACGGACAACAAATGATTGACTCTGCTCAGTAGGCGAGCATGCTCATGTGTAATCTGCTAATTCATTCGCCACAATAGTTGCATTTCGGTAGCCACAAATAAAGGTTTATATGCTGAGTCAGAACAAGCGAATGCCACGTTAGAACCTCTGGGGAAATCCGTATATTTTCTGAAATGCAAGATCGTCAACATGAAGATATATTTCCCCATGTTTGGATTTATAAAAAAGTGCTCATCGATGTTTTGAGTGAACCAGAACATTCATTTTTTTATAGTAGCACAACTAATCGTCTTGTTATTGTTATTGACAAAGTTACCGACTGAGGGATATGGGCAAAATAATAACTCCTATCTGGAATGGTGGCGGGGGAGGCACTCTGCTGGTCTGGTCCCTACCTGGTCTTGTGGGTGGGGGGGGGACTTTCCGCCCCCTCCCCCCTCCACCCCAGTTGGTTTTTTCCTTCTATCTCCGAAACGACAAAAAATTGATAGCTGAAACTCCGTGACTTTTTAGATTATCATATTGGGGTCATTTTGAGCCTATTTGCATGACCCCCGAGCAGAGGATCATGGGTAAATTCAAAATGGCGGCCATATGGGGTGCCAGAAAAGTGATGTTTTCGTCATATTGCTTCAAAATTTATGCCTTTCTGTATGGAAAAGTGGGTAAAACCTACTTTGTTTCATATCAGATTATATTTTACTAATTTATCATGCACTTTTTGCAAAGAAAAAACAAAAATAAAAAATTCGAAAATTCTGACCGAAAAATCGTCCAAAAACGCTCTTTTTGAAAATGACGTCGCAGTGACGTCATTATGGCGGCCAGCTTGGATTATTTTTACATTTTCTTGTAGCGCTTGACCCAAAGATATAGTGTGGTAAGTTTCAGCCCTCTAGCCTTAGCGATAGCGAAAATATATACGGGGGCACTTTCCTCTCCCCCCCCCCGCCAAGGCTGCGGGACACCCCAGATCGCCCAGGCCAGATAGGGTTAACTAACTTAACTATTCCCTCCAACAGGTACTTAACTTTAACTTATCTTCTACTTAACTCTTCGTCGTCAGGAAGAACGAGTTGAAGCTCTTTGAATTCATAGATTACGTTCTTGGATCCAGTTTTAGCTTGTTTGCATAATGTTAGGTGCAGACGATCATGGCTCAATTCAAGTGGTGAACATGAGGGTCATGAGACACTTGCGCTTTTTGGATGTTACCCGTCCATTGTTTGGAAGCATTTTACCACAAAGCGCTTGGAACTAATTTATTTTTCCTGGTCCCCTATCGTGTTAATCTATTCTTGGAGTCATGGCATTAAGGCGTTAAGCTATAGCTAGGGCATTAAATTCCTAACATAGAGCGTTAAGACGTTAGGATGTTAAGGAGTTGAGGCGGTCGTTGACGGGCGTCACTCTATTGCAATTAATTAGTTTCAATTCCTACGGATATCTAGACCCATTAAACCTTTCGGAAATAACCGCATCACCGCTGCAAAAGTGACCGCCTCACCGCGGAGAAATACCACTCGGGGTCACTTCCGGTCTCGTGTCCTGTCGGAACTATAGCGACCTCAACATCCGACCCAAGTTCAGGAAAGTAGGTTAAGTTGCCCCTAAATTCGTTCTTACTACTACTGAAGTCAGCTCCGGTTAGAGAATCGGTTTCTGGATCTGTATTTAATCAGATTGGGTCATTGAGAATGTGCGTTTGTTCTAAAACGTCTCAAATGTGTTCCAAATGTGTTCCAAATGTTTCCAAATGTTTCAGTATGTAGGCCTACATGATAAGGTCCCCAGCTCCTCTGGTTCAGTTGAATTAGACTCAAAGTGAGATCCGATACGATGGTGCCTGCTATTTTAGTATTTATTTATCCTCAAGGCGCTTCCAGATCCAACTTCTATAATATCGCTTGAAATCGAAACAGTTTTGACAAGATCTACATGCCACTAGACGAGATACATGTATGTATAAGCCATATACAGAAAGCTTCTGAGATGTTTTCTTGGGATATCACAATATAATGTTTGTGCTTTCCAAATTGGAATATTTTCCAAATACTTTTTATTCCCACTTTTTAGAATAGTATTGTTTGGAAAAATTTGAATGGGACATTTTCTCTTCGTGTATAACATGAACTTTTTTCTTCTTTTTCTTTCTGCAGGACGTTTCAAGTTAGTGAGGACCACTGGCCTACTCCACCGCCAAACGAAGATCTTCAATACAAGAGGGAGAGTAAACAGTACACACGATTTTACAATGGGGATGATGGAGCGCCAGCTATCGGTTTGGGGTATGATTTAAAACCAAGGGAGACAATCTTCTGGACACGTGTGATGCCAAAATTAGTGCGTGATATCTCAGAGGCTGTCCTCCAATCAATGAAAATGACAACGGAAATGGCAACGGAAATGTCAACGGAAATGCCGCAGAAGGAACAAGAACAAAATGATTTATATCTAATACTTTTTATCATTTTCGTTGTATTATCATGCCTGTTATTACTGTTGCTGATGTTTGTCTGTGCAATAGTGGTCTGTAAATCGAGAAAGGATGATTTCAACTTGGAAACCTAGACGTTTGAATCCCAGTTAATTTGAAAATATACCAAAGATAACAAACGGAGAGATGTATTTTTTTCTCTGTATCTCGCAGCCCGTTTTCTGGAGAAATGCCCCCCCCGCTTCTTCGAAAGGAGTAAGAGTGGAGAGCTGTTCGACTAACATTAGTACTGTTTGGATTTTGATCGCCTATCCTGGTGGCGTCATTTTGGGCTCATTTGCATAACCCGCGAGCAGAGAATCATAGGTAAATTCAAAATGACGCCCACGAATGTGTTACAAAAAGTAGCATTTTCGTATTTGTTTTCTCCTTCTTCTTAACATTATGCCTTTTCTACTTAAAAATCCCCTGAACTATTTTATTTTTATATACAATATATCACGCTTGAAATAACTTTGTAATTCTCTCCATATTAAACTCCAATACGGTTGTTTCATGTACCGTACCCGGTCGCTATTACATAGGGAGACGTCATAATGTAATCATGCTCACTGGCACAAAGGTTATTGATGCCGTAGAAGGTAATAACAGGCGGTCCGTGAGAGTGTCGCCAATATCCCATGATCAGTGAAATTGCCGAATGATAAACCGCACACACCTCTATGACCGTACACGGCATTGTTGACCTTTGTGCTAGTAAACACGAATATATTATGACGTCTCCCTGTGTTACTGAGACCCGTGGTTTCGCGTTTCATATGGCTGCATGAATTGCCATGAGAGTTCATTGGGACTGTTACAATAGTAAATAAGACCCTTAACATGGGCAATGAGCGAGAATACATGGTAAAACAAACTGTCCAAAGGATTTTGCATTCCCCAACGAAAATGAGATATGAAAATATCATTCGGGATATAACTATACAAAGTTAGTCACACATAGTTATAGCTGTAGATAAAAATATAATATACGCGTTGGGAAAACAGAGGTCAGGAAATTCCCTGAACACGAGTTTGTTTAGGATTTAATGCCCTAGCTTAACGCCATATCGTAACGCCTTATCGCATTGTCGATCGTTCAGGCACACGCACATGCTTTGACCATTGACCCTGGATGTGTCACCGAGTGACGTCTTCTCCGGAAGTGACTTCATGATCACCGTATGTATGTGCGCCGGTACCCTGGTGCATCCACCTTCAAGCTATATAGGGTCCAGGCGGCACCACCAGGAGACAGCGGTGACGCCACTTCCGGTGATGACGTCACTTCCATCAAAGGTCAAGGGTCAATGGTAAATCGTGTGATTGGATGTTGGACAATGCGTTAAGACGAGCGTTACTATGTACATGTACTAGTATACTATACCAGTTGGTGAATCGATCGATACACGTTGTAATCCACTCGTTAAAGAGATTTTTTTCATCGAACTCCACAAAACTTGGTCTTGGTCCCGAAAAGAACCAAATTAGAAAGATCAACAGAAACTGTACATTTCACAAAATCAGAAAATATCAAAGCGTCAGTAAGTCTTTTTTCTCCGCAGTTAAACGATATATGCCGGTCCTGAATCTTTCTGAAGTGACTCGACAATATTTTCAGGTAATTAGATGAGTCAGTGCAGTAAGTCCATTTCTTGTCGTTTTATCAGTGGATTTTATAGACAAGATTTCTAAAAAATATCCCAAAATTATGTCATCGAGCAATTTGAAAAAAAGATGAAAATAAAAAAAAAATACAATAAAAAAACACTCTTCTGTTATATACATATAGTTGCTATACATTGTCTTGTAATATGATGTACCGATATGCCTTATATATATATATATTGATATAAATTCTCCATGCATTTTTTTCCAATTATATTTTTTACCATTGCTGGTTAGATCATTCTAGTGTTGTGTGGTATTCAAATGCTGAAAATAAAATTAACTGCTGTGATATTCGACTCTTTTCCATGCACAAGAGTATCAAATGATTATCTACTTATAGAGATGTAGATTATCCATACGCATGTATGAGTAATTACATACAGATACTGTGGGGAATTTCACTTCTCTGAGATGAACTGGCTCCGATTGTCTGTCCATCCGTCCGTGTGTCAGTGTATCCATCCGTTCAATTGTCGGAGTTGTGGCTTGGGTTTGCATTTCGCATGCCATAACTCTCTGCTATGCATCCAAACTTCTACTCCCATAAAAACATCTTGGTCTAGACTGTTAAGGGGCTGAGGAGTTGTAGCACCTCTGGTGCCTCATGTTAACTATGCACGTCCTCCCTTTCCGCCAGTCTTTTGATCCATTTAATTTTTAAATACGAGGCAAATGTTTGAATGTCTATCATATTTGGCCCTCTCGTCACAATTTCTAGAGATCAGCGTCTTTCGCTGTTTTTGTCTGGTTTTCCATTCAAATAAAGTTATATAAAATTCTGTCCAAATTGGTCATGAAAGAGGCGTCCGGGTCTAGCAAAGTTGAGAATAAATGTACTAATAGGGGAAGAACAGAAGATTTGATAATAGTTATTTTTCTCAAGGGGTTCAATCTTCTTCTTGACCAACTTCCTATAACAGTTTTTTTTTATTGACGCAATCTCGTCGTTATAATTTTTGTTAATTGTTTCTATCATCGTCGGGTAAAACCATATTCCATCATAATGTTTCTATCCGAGCATAGTAAAGCATAGAGAGAAATGCAATTTCCCTATCCAGTGTTTTGTACCCTGTTTCCAAACACTAATCAGAAATGGTAATATTATGATGGCGGCCATCTTAGAAACCGGTGGATATTTGCAATTGCTAAAGGGTGTTAAGGTGGTATGACAAAAATTATCCAACAACACACGAGGAAGGCTTATGAGGAACAATAACTCCTCAGACAGTGCAACGTTAATTACTTAAGTGGCAACTCGCATGGGCGAGTTATGACAGCATTAAGCCCATAGGGTGGAGAGTGGAGCATACCTTTTTTTATTTTTGTAATGAACCAAGAATAGATTAACATGATAGGGGATCAGGAAAAATAAATTAGTTCCATGCGCTTTGAGGTAAACGGATAACATCCAAAAGCGCAAGTGTCTCAGGATCCTCATGTCCACCATCTTGAATTGAGCGATGATCGTCTGCACCTAACATTAAGCAAACAGACTAAAACTGAATCCAAGAAGGTAATCTATGAAGTCAAAAAGCTTCAATTCGAAGAGTTAAAGTTAAGTACATGTTGGAGGGAATAGTTAACAGCAGAGTGCCTCCCCCGCCACCATTCCAGATAGTTATTTTTTGCCCATATCCCTCAGCTGGTAACTTTGTCAATAACAATAGCAAGTCGACTAGCTGTGTTACCGTACTATAAAAAGTTGAATGTTCTGGTTTACTCAAAACATCGATGAGCACTTTCTTATAAATCTAAACATGAGAAAATATATCTTCATATTGACGATCTTACATTTCAGAGAATATACGGATTTTTCCAGAGCTCGCTTCTCGTCATAAGCCTCAATTTTCCACGGTAAGCGTGGGAGGTCATTATATGACGTAACCAACTCTGGCGACCAATAAACATCCCATTTTCTTACAACCGACGTTCAAAATACTACAGAAATATCACGTGAAGCACCAGCCCCATTATATGTAACGGCTAGACCCAGAGAGAAAACGAAAGGGGAAAGCTGTTGCGCTTGTGACGATGAGTACATTCAGTTCGGCTTCCCCAATTCTGTTCTCATGTTTAATTAAATAAATGTATCAACTTAGGTTACATTTTGTTGAATAAATATTATTGATGATGGGAGGTTTGCATCAGGAGTGTAAGAAGAACGAATATCCGTAGAATGCCGTATCTGACAATTTAGCTGAGTGCTTATTTGCATATGAATAGACTTCCTGGCTAAATGTAGAGGGGTATATATTAATTAATTATTATTGTTACCAGTTTTCGTAATCAACAGTCAACAGATATTTTGTTTCCTTTGAAGTACAAATAAATCAATCCAACATCGCCAAGAGGAGTTAACATAGGCGAGCCGCGATTTTGATTATTTTCAGTGATATGTAGTGTCACGGCCTTCACAAAACCCCCCATGATTCATTGCGCCACCTTCGGCGGTTCGACTCGGAATGCTGGAGTTGCATTCGCGGCTGTTCGTTTTCTGACATTCCAAAATTGTCTCCCCTGGCAGATCGCCAGTTCCCGCAAGCGGGTAATGTTTTCAACTGGATGCGCTTTATACGGATAACATGCCGTCGACGATACTGAATACAATGATGGACACTTCTAGTTTTATGGACTTCTGATATCATGAGAAACTTATATTTAATAGAGAAGTGGATATTCATGAACTAAGTGAAATGCTCACAATCTCCAGTACGCATGCTTACATTTACACTCTTTTCCCATCTGAAGGACAGGTTTTATCATATTCTTAATAATTTATTGTTCACTGAATGCATGACACTTGAACAGTAAAATCAGTATTATCTATGTACATTCCGGAAGCTTTCCATGATTGTATTTGAACACATATCTCAACCGAACATGAACATCGCAAATAATGATTTCTCCAAAGAAAGACATGCGCAGTTGGATCGGAAAGGGCGAGGCGACTGACCTGGCGTCACCTTCCAAAAAAAATGTCATTAGCCTTTGGACTACAAAAGAACGAATTTTGTAGGAAGGGCGACGCGCGACGCCAAAATTACCCATTTGGAACAACATAATCGAACAGATATTTTGATGACCAAGGTGATCCAAACGATTTTAAAAACTATTGTCCCATATGTAAATGACTAAGCTGATTCCGAGATTATTGTCTCGAATGCAGATGATATTTGTGTCCCATATCCCTCCAAAGTGTGGCAAAAACGGGTTGATATGGTTACCTCGTAGTTGATCCTGTCGCGCCATTGTGTGTCGACATGCGCGATGTGAACGCGTTTGATACAAAGTGATTACCTTGTGAGACGCACTTGCAACGCGTTTCTTCACAATGCATTTTGTCACAATTGCAACAAAAACGCATTGACACAGTCAAAGCTAACCCATTTTGTCGTAATTGTGACAAAAATGCAAATGTGGCAAAAGGCATAGACTCTGCGTGCAGTGTTAACTCTTTCCCCCTTAGACTTGTGGGGAATTTTCTCTCTCTGACCCATAATAGATTTGTAATGGCGTAGGTCTTTAACCCATGGACTCATTTCAATTTTCATACTTCTCCAGCGATGTAAAATATCCCGTTTTATGTCCCATGTCATGTGGAGAAATATTTACCAATGATCTCCCACAGACCGATTCTACGTAATTTGTTCACGTTTTATACCAATATACGCAACATTTATTCTAAAAATAAGTAATCTTGTGAGAAAATATGTTGTGTCTGCTTTCCTTCTGTTGAAAATAACGAAAAAGGCGAAGAAATTGTCGCATTTTAGCTACGTTTTGCAGCGCTCACTCTCGGCTTCTCCCGCTGCCATTCCCATGTTATTTCATACCGTCGTAAAGCTAATTCTCCGGACATTCGGGATTCATTTCATTTCATTTATTCACCAAGATAAATTAATTGTACAATGTATAGCTGTAAAAAGCAGTTGGCGAGAATAAAACCCCAGAGGGCTTGTTCTATCCCTGCAGAAATAATTCTATTATACATACGAATATAAGTTAAAGAAGCTGGTGAATGTCGATATGAATGTAAGCTGTGAAAACATTATATAAATAAAAACAAACACTTATCCTCGGACAATCAGCAAACTATGTTTGGTTAATGTATTGATACTGATCTATGTGGATAATATAGTACTGAAATAGAATGGACCCTGCCGAATCAGGAAGGGGAGAGGCTAGGGTACACGAAAAAGCAACAGAACCGCGAAAAACTGAAGAATCTCAATGGTCCTAATGAGCTTCCATATAGCATTTGTACATACCATTGTTTTTGTACGTTTTTCAATTTCTTATATCAATGTCGCCTGTAAGGCCATTCTGAAAAAAATCACGGGAAATCACGTCCCATTGGTATTTCAATATCGTGAAATGTTGTATATATAGCCGAATTTACTACAAATCAATAGAGTTATCTCCCTTGAAGATATCAATCCCGATTTACAATGTTAGATATACTGCAGGCCCGTAGGCTGGGGGGGTTCGGGGAAAAAAAAATCAGAGTGCACAGAAGGACCTTCATGCGGGCATCCATGGGCCAGGAGCGATTGACCTCCCTGGCATTGCTACACATTCAGTTGGAGAGGGTGGGGGCTCAGCCCCCCACCCAGTTTCAACAAAAGCTGGGTGACTTTTTCATGATTTTGGTTCTACTGTGACCAGATAAACAGGCCGGTTTTTCCCCCGCGGCGCTTCGCGCCGCTCTGTAGGCCAGGTTTTCACGGAGCGGTGACTTTGCACTGGAGGGGTTTGGGTTAAATGCTCTGATTTGCTCATTCTTCTGTCCCGTTCACAATGACCAATAACTGTTTTAGATGTTAATTTACATAGAAATTGCATTCGCTTTATTGGACAATTATCTGCTTATCAAATTTAAAAATCAAAATTGCGTTCATATTATTTCTTTTTTTGTGTTCACATATTTCTCTTCAAACACGTCAGCGCTCTCCAACCCTCTGCTGAAATGTTACTTTCTTCGAGATCACTGCGTATAGTTCAAATTTTGGAAAGGAAAAAATACTTCTTTTACATTCAAAAGTTATGAAGTCAATTTTTCTTCTAAATGACGAGAAAAAATCACAAAAAGAATCTCAAAATGCAGTTGATTATATATAGTGATGATACGTCGTTTTGTATGCCGGAAATCGGCCAGAATGCGTCGACAGCCATCTAGGAACGCGGAGCTTCCGGGGCCTAGGCGGCCCCTGGACACTCGCCTAAAGTGCTATGATAATCGAGCCCCCCACTTTTTGGGAGCTTCCGCCGGCGCTGTACATTGTTATTCTTAACGTGACCAAGTCTTTGCTGGTTGACATATTTTCTTTATGACAGATAGCGGCGAAATATACAGTAATAAACATGGACCAGTTCCTTGATAATAGGATGGCTCAATCGGAGGAATTGTTGGCGTGATTTATCCATCTCTTTACCAGATCGTAACAAGTGTGAACTGAAGTGGCACAAATATATCGGCAGGCCGGTGTGGAGGCTAAGAATATCCCATATTAAGAGTGCAAAGACACTCTTCTCCAGATATCTCCAGAGGTAGGACACTCTTCACTCAATAAAAAGATAGGAAACGGGACACTTATCCCCACTCTTAGCCACCACACCGGAGTGAGGAGTTAATGATAATAATCTTGATCAAAGGGTGTTTCCCATGGTTGAATATTAACCATCTCCCAATCGACAAGATTATCATTCACACAACGAGTCGATTATAGTCATATACTGAATTTATCAGTCGGAAAAAATGCAGTTGGCGGATGTGGAAAATATGCTGTAAAAATGCGCCAGAACGCGCCATATGGCATCTAAATTTTCAAAAAATTTCCCCCCTAGCCGGGCTTCGCGCCTACGGCGCTCGCATTAGGAGTTCCGCAATATTCTCTACCGAACCCTCCCGTTACCAAACCAGCCTACGGGCTTGTACTGTGTCATCGCAATACTATTTGAAATGAGAAAAGAATGATGTCTGATTACATGAATTTTTGGGGTAGATTATTCACAGAGCATCAACATTGGAAAATCATATGCATGTGTCCTTATATGAAAATCACTGTTGTACGTTAATCACTGTTGTACGTTAATCACTGTTGTACGTTAATCACTGTTGTACGTTAATCACTGTTGTACGTTAATCACTGTTGTACGTTTACTCATAGTCACTCTGTATTCTTCGACTTGTATCAGAAGTACCAATCGCATTGCTTCGTCGGTGAGTGGGGATTCGTTTTGAAGAAAAAAGAAAAGATGACCATCACTGAGATTACGGTTAACGTAGACCGTAGATGCGTACAAACATTAAACCCTTACTGTAAAAACACATTTTGCGGATGGGGTGTTTCACAGTAAACAAAAAAAACCTCGAAAATTCTTTCTAAATCTCATAGTACTCTTGTATCACGTGAAAATTTGTCGGGCAAAACCAAATGTTCTGTGAATTCTGTTCAGACGGTTTCTTTTTTCTAAATAGATAACGCAAATGTTAAATACAACGTCAATCACAACTTCATTTGATATTTCATTACTAGTGTAACCCTTACAGTTTGTCCACTCGTAAATGATACGCTCTAGAATGTGATGTCTTGCTTTCTTGTGGCGATTTGTACTGATGTTTGAAACGTATTTCTGAAATAAATATTTGGAGCAATAAAATAAGTTTTTTGTATAAACTACGAATGATCTATTTGGTTATTATATCAGTAGTTATTGTTTCTCGTCGAAGTTCAATTTCATGTGTTTGGTTCGGGGAGGGAGGAGCGGATGCATTCCAATGCGATATGATTGTGCAACATTGTAGCGATTTTGTGGCAACATTGTAGCGATCGCCGAACATATTTGCAACAATGTTGCAACGATGTTTTTGTTGATGATGAAATGTGTTGTCGCAACAATGTTGCATAATAACATCCTCAAAAATGCGAGTTTTTTAATCAAAAACTTCTT
Source organism: Hanleya hanleyi (assembly GCA_036873755.1). Lineage (NCBI taxonomy): Eukaryota > Metazoa > Mollusca > Polyplacophora > Lepidopleurida > Hanleyidae > Hanleya > Hanleya hanleyi. The sequence continues at coordinate 37,426 of JAVTVY010004388.1, forward strand.
TAGAAAGATCGTTTCTTATAGAAGAAACTTAATTAGGAAGACCGTTTCTTATAGAGAAATTGCATATTGAAAAGTACATTCATAGTGTGAAGAATCATCGCAGAAGTACCTCACAAAGAAATACTTCCATGTTCGTGTGCTCCTGGTGTCTTAATTACCTTACACTTTTTCTCTTTCCTGGTATCTGGGGAAATGATTCTAAACAGTGATAGCTCAAACTGACAAGTTCCGAATGTTCAGCTTTCAAATATTCATCAAGGTAAGCTAATAGTGACCCTTTCTTTGAATGACAACGCAATATACAGCATATTCACCGAATTCACGCTAGTCATCACAAGTAAAACAATGTCTCAATATCTACGAATACAGAGAAATGGGAGTTCATCACCCAGAGACTGTCTCCATGCACTGTCCGCCACAGAGACTGCCTCCATGCACACACACAGGTATGGCCCCTTTCAAACGCAATCCATTACACACATAAAATGGTCGCTTTCGCTACTACTAGTACTGATGACATCACAGATGACGTGGATATCCCTCAAATCGTGGTCTGTACCACGAGAGCTTCGATTTGACACCCTACACACCATTCTTGGATGAGATATAGAATCTCAATATCTCACATATACCCTTGTGCACCTCCAAAATAACCACTCTACTTGCTACGCCCCAACTGCGCATGCGCAGATTGGTGTGACTTGCAATAAAAAAAACACGCCAGTCCGACTTTACCCAACGAAAGCTTCACTTGTATACCCCAAACGGGCCATTTGGACCAAACATGGTCCATCTCTACCCAAACACCTTGCTTCACACCCCAAAATACCCTACTTTTCTCCTACTGCTGACGTCACCAATGACGTCACTCATGACGTCGACATCCCTCAAGTCGTGGTCTATACCAAGAAACTTCACTTTGACACCTCACACGATGCATTCGGACCACGGATGGCGCATATCTACCCCAAACACTTTCCTTCATATCTCGAAAACGCCCACTTTGGCTACTACTCCTACTGATGACGTCACAGATGACGTGGACACCCCTCAAGTCGTGGTTTACACTCCGAGGGATACAAGATGACAGTCCACACGACGCATTCGGACCAAGGATGGTCCATCTCTACACCAAATACCTTCCTTCACTTCCACCAAAATGCCCACTTTCGCTACTACTCGTACTGAAGACGTCACCGATGATGTCACAGATGCTGTGTACATCCCTCAAATCGAGGTCTACGCCCCGAGAGCTACAATATGACATCCCACACGACACATTCGGACCAAGGATGGTCCATCTCTACCCCAAACACCTTCCTTGACACCCCCAAAATGCCTACTTTGGCTACTACTCCTACTGATGACGTCACCAATGACGTCACAGATGCCGTGAACATCCCTCAAATCGTGGTCTGCCCCACGAGAACTACAAGATGACACCCCACACGACGCATTGACCAGCAAATTTGACGGTCTTCCACGATGGTGACTTTATCCTCATAGACGTGTAACCCCACCTGGGTGTAAGGGGAAGGATGGCTCGTTGGACTGGTGACATGGTTGACGAAATGTCGAAGGGTGAATGACGTACACTCTGACTGACCCTCGTATTTATGGCCAGGTGAAATTGGGTCGGATTGCCCCTAGGGGGAGATAACTCCAGGTTGTCAGGTCACCCGAAAGTGACCCCTCTGCACCATTATTAATATCCGCTATTGTAAAAGGGGATCTGGACGCCATTTGACCTCAACAACTTGCATTTGACCTCTGTGACGTCAAGGGGATCTCGAGTCATATTTGTGCACATTTTTGAGGTCAATGGGCGTCCAGACCCCCTTTTACAATACCGGATATTAATAATGGTGCAACAAAGGTCACTTCCGGGACACGTGACAGCCCGAAGTTATCTTCCTCTAGTTCCAGTTTTTGCCACCAGGGCAACGAGGGCTCTGGCCATAGATACGAGGGTCAGTCACCAAGGTCAACGACCGAATTAGCTCTTTCAAGTGGTTAACTACGGTATTCAGGTCGTCATACCCATACACGCGGGTCGGTCCGTATAGGCACGAAAAAACCCAAGGGAAGTAAGACTTATAGTAATAAAGATAACCTGTAGATGTTGTATCATGTTATTATGACCAGTCTAGCATCCGTGCGACCCCAGGGTCGAGCGTTTATTGTCAAGTATGCACAATGAAACAAACATGGCGAATTTCAACATGGCGGCCGCACAACGTTCGTACTACGTATGATGACCGACAAGGAAGACAACTCTGACAGGGCGAACCCTCTGTGGCGCAAATCCCACACACGATGGGAAGGGTCCCGAAGTTAAGCGGTGAAACTTTTCGAAAAGTTCGGATAGATCTGTATATAGGCCCATACTGGCGCACTGGCCAATGTTGAACCTACACCACACATGCTCATTGCGATATGGGTGGTGGCATCTTGTTTTTCACGTCTCCCCACGTTAAACAGGATGGGCGGGCTCTCGAAGTGAATTTTTTTGAAAAGTCCAGGTACCGGGTAGGTCTGTATATAGACCCATAGGCCTACTTGCTCAGTGCATACACTATCAGGGAATAATCCTGAATAGATCAAGCTGCACATCCACAACTCAATTTCGGGGATTTTCCTTGAAATCTAGAGATAATTTCCTGAATTTCAGGTAAATCATCCATGAATTAAAGCTAAATTACCTGAATTTTAGGGGATTTTACGCACCTGAATAAGGTCAGAAACTTACTAATCAGGGTGGTAAATTTACCTGAATTTCAGGAAAAATCCTCTCATACAGTGATCTTTTTTCTGGAATTCAGGAAATTATCCCTGGATTTCAGGTAAAGTCCCTGAAATTGAGTTGTGGATGTGCAGCCTGATCTATTCAGGATCATTCCCTGAATATTTCTGAGAGTGTAGGTCCATACTGGGTGGACGTTTTGGGGTCTAGGTGAGCACCTAGTGGTCCTATGATGTCGTATGAGGTCTTATTTCGAAGCTCTCGTAGAGGCGCATCCGACTGGACTAATGTATCGTCCGTTTTCAATATTCAACGCATGAGCATTCTGGTCGTAGTATAGAAAGCAGGCATTTGGGGGGGCGTGTTTGGGGTAGAGATGGACCACTATTGGTCCGAATGGGTCGTGGGAGGTGTCAAAGTGAAGCTTTCGTGGGGTAGAGTCAGTGTTTTTTACTGCAACTCGCATCAATCTGCGCATGCGCAGTTGGGTGTAGTAAGTAAAGTGGTCATTTTGGGGTGCGTGGAGATGTGTTCGGGGTGGAGAGGGACCACTATTGGTCCAAATGTGTCGTGGGAGGTGTCATTTTGTAGCTTTTGTGGTATAGACCCCGATTTGAGGGCGATCTACAGCATCTGTGACGTCATCGATGACGTCATCAGTAGAAGTAATAGCGAAAGTGGGCATTTTGGGGAAGTGAAAGAAGGTATTTGATGTAGAGATGGACCATCCTTGGTCCGAATGTGTCATGTGGGGTGTCATCTTCTAGTTCTCGTGGTGCAGACCACCATTTGAGGAATGTTCACGTCATTGGTGACGTCATCAGTAAGAGTAGTAGCCAAAGTGGGCATTTTGGGGCAGTGAAAGAAGGTATTTGGGGTAGAAATGAACCATCCTTGGTCCGAATGCGTCCTGTGGGGTGCCATCTTGTAGCCTTCGGAGTGGATATCACGATTTGATGGATGTCCACAGCATCTGTGACGTCATTGGTGACGTCATCAGTACGAGTAGTAGCGAAAGTGGGCCTTTTGGCGAAGTGAAGGAAGGTATTTGGGGTAGAGATGGACACTATTGGTCCGAATGTAGTTCTTGTAGTTCTCGTGGTGCAGACCCCTATTTGAGGCATGTTCACGTCATCTTATGTTTACTACTATAAGTCTTACTTCTCATGGATTCATATATTTTTTTTAGTGTTAATACGGTTTTGGGGAAACATGTATGGAGACACTGAGGGTTCCCCACTGGCCATCTAACACGGGCATAGTGCTGGCGATATTGTCGGGGACCATGTTTCGGGAGATTCACATTGGGAGTCACTGTCACGTGATCGGAAGTGACCTTTGACCTATTGACCCGGATGTCACGTGACCGAATGTGACCTTTGACCCGGATATGACCTTTGACCCGGATGTCACGTGACCGGATGTGACGTCATCGTGAGCTCCGTATACTCCGCTGTGACGTCATCTCATTTGCATAAATGTGACTCCAGATACGCTTTATATACTACTTTTGATTCGCCACATGTGTGACATGCGAGTGGCTTTCACCGCTGTCATAGTTTCGCGTCAGAACCCAGTTGCAGTTTTTGATTAACCAGTATTACTCGCGCAACATCGTTTGCGCATCTTCCTTTGGGCATATCCGGTTTACATGTACGCTATATATTTTGTGCGTGTACTTTATATTTACCTACAATTTAAAAAAATATCACAAAATATCACAAATTTCACAAACGGCGCCTCATTGTAGGCCGTTAATGCCAAAACCTCGCTGATTTTAACCGCGGTGTAAATCGATTTTAAAGGCGGTGTAAATCGATTTTTACCGGGGTGTAAATCGAATTTAAACCGCGGCGTAAATCAAATTTTTCGCGCATTGCGAGGACAAAATCAGAAAATGAAAATTGAGAAGAAATAAAGCGACTAGAAGGAGCAAAATATCACGTTCGTTATCGGGCACGTTTTTATGGAGATCTGTACGAGATAAGTGCATGATTGTACGCGTCTGCGAAGTCGTAATATGTGAAAGTTTCATTTATGGGCAATGTTGTTCTACGGAAAGCATAATTTGTCAATAAAACTGAGCATCCTAAAGGCTTAATATTTCTTTATCAAGTACCTACGTGAAGATTTCTATTTCCGATTTTGGAATCTAATACAGTATAAATGGACATAGTCAGAAGACCCTCCAAAATATTATGAAGTTCCAGGTATATATGATAGATTATTTTTAACCCTACCTGGCCTGGGGCGGGGGGGGGGGGGGGAGGGGGGGGAAGG